>PVJI01001832.1:0-164449 GCA_004026765.1 Micronycteris hirsuta
GCTTTCAATTGTATATTTTGTATTGCATAAGGGTCAACAGAAATTAGAGTCTAGGAGAACTGCAGCAATGCGATGGACAACATTAGAAAGCAAAAGAAATATGCAGTAGAACCATGAAACAATATAACTTCAGTGAAAATAGAAGCCAAACATTTTTAGAAGCTAGGTGACAGAGAGAGGAACAGGAAAATGTAGCTATGGAGCAGTAAAACCAATAGCAGAATGAGCAGCGACGTCAGAGATTTGACTTTTTAAGGACACGGCTAATTAAAGTGTTTTGCTTATCACCCTTTCTGTCCAACATTATGGCTTTCGTGGCTGTCTGGCAGTTTTTATTGTGTTTTCAAAATCTTGTGGCGTCTGCTTGAGACCCATCCCTGTGAAAAACTTATCTTTATTTCAAGTATGTATATCTATTTTATTCTATATTCTAAATAAACCATTGGTAAATAATGAAATGCATAGTATTTTAATGGTTGTAGTGAAACATGTTTACTTCTTTTCTAGTTTCTACAGCTGTTATTTTGTTCTCTGTAGAGGTGGGAACTGTATCAACATGATTAAGCTAGCCATGAAATCTCTTTCATTGTCAAATTATTATTTATTTTTAATAAAGGTAGCACCTGAAATTACCTTGTTAAGTATTTTAGATATCATAATTATTAAAACTTAAATATGGGTATTGTGAATGCAATTATTCATTTCAAGTGCTTTTTTGTAAATAAAATGTTAAGAGTAAGTAATACCATTCTCATAATATAAATTGTATTTTCCTTTTGTGGCATCAGGCATTAAATTGCCTGAGTTCAAACCCTGACTTCATATATTACTACCACTATGACCTTAGACACTGTACTTCCCTGTGCATCTGTTCCTCATATGTAAATTAAGGATAATACAAAGACATAGCATTGTTTCATTTTCAGTACTATTATTGTTGTTATTACCTATTTCTACAGTCTAGACTCCTTTATATTTTGTGTCACATACTAATCATTTCCAGCCATCAGTTATGGTAATTCATGTATATTTTATGACATAATTTTTATATAATCCATATTTTCAGTAGAAATTATTAATATGACTAAATACAGTTGGATTTCAGATTTAAATAATTAATTAATGCAAAAATTTACTTTAGAAAAAATGCATCCAGACTCATAGGAATCTGATCATGAAATGCATTGTTTGGGTTTTTGTTATAATCATTCTTTTTTTTTTTTTAAGATTTTATTTATTTATTATTAGAGAGAGGGGAAGGGAGGGAGAAAGAGAGGGAGAGAAACAGCAATGTATGGTTGCTCCTCACATGGCCCTCACTGGGGACCTGGCCTGCAACCCAGGCATGTGCCCTGACTGGGAATTGAACCAGGACCCTTTGGTTCCCAGCCCACGCTCAATCCATTGAGCTACACCAGCCAGGGCTTATAATCATTCTTTTTGAAATTAAAAAAACTAATCATACAAAAGTGAGAAATTTGCCAAATTCAATGCATCTTTTTAAATATTGAAATTATTATATCCCACAGGCATTCACTGAGTGCCTATTGCATTCCTAGTATTGCAAATGACAAATAACAGGGACAAAAAAGGAGTAAAGACTGGAACATTTTGGATGAAGGTAATGTAGCTTAGCTTGAAATATATACATGTAAAATATAAATATAAATATAAATATTTTAAAGACAAGTTTAGGAGAATAGTTACAGTCATCCCAGGCCACAAATTCTTAGTTACTGATAATTATCATTGGTTTGATGTGTCCCTAGGAAAATTTGATGGGATGACATTTCTGTTTGTCTATTTATTTATTTCCTTTTGTATATCATATACTTCTTCAGAACTTACTGTTTTTCTGGAAGTATTTTAAGCATTAACAAATACTATCTCATTAAATCTTAACAACAACTCTATGGAATTGGTAGTACTGTTTCCTCCAATGAAATATATTAAGTAACTTTCCCTGGGTCACATGATTAGTAAATGTCAAAGCAGAACTTTGTAACAAGTAGTCAGGCTCCATATTCCTTGCTCTTACCACTACATTGTAAAGCTTCGTGTAGATGGGTCATTTCTGATCTTAATGTTATAATAAAATAGCCACTATGTGTTAAGCATCCGGTGTATGCCAAGCAAAAATTCTTTATATAATTTCCATAAAACAATTTGAATCACTAAAGGCCAATTAAACTTTTACAGGTTGTAAGGAATGAATGTAAATTGAAGTAACTTCAGCTAATAGGGCTTTATTTTAAGGCTACATGTAGAAGTACATGCAGCAGGAAACCATTCTAGAAATTTAATAGACAATTTTAGAAAACTGAAATTTTTATATTCACCAATTCTGTGACAAACACCATCCGTTTTAAAGTGAAGACTATTGAGATTCTACAGCTTATGTACAATAACACAGCTGGCTCCAGAGCTTGTGTTTTGGCCAAGACAAGCTCATTCATCGCACTTCCTCTTCAAACAGTATGTTTATTCGGTTATGCCTCAGTATACTGAGGCAGATGGCAACGGGCTTTCTAAGAACCTATCCGGCACAGTCTAAAGACCAAGGTTGTGGGTCAGTTCACACAGAACTTAGCTGTCATCTTGCCTGTACCAAATTACTGTGTGACCTTTGCAAACATCTCCTTGTTCCTGTTGAAACTTAATGTATTCTCAGAGGCTAGTCGTACTGAAAAGTCTTTGGTGATATTCCATTGCTTACTGAGTACAAGTCTAAATTTTCTGCATTTCATATTTTTTGTGCGCTGAGTTCCAAATTGATCTTCTGATACACATAACTTCACTGTCTATTCTTTGCAATTCAGTCAGGCTAAACTGTTTCCCATTTCCCACATACACCTGATGTGTAATCATAATTTCTCTCCTTTTCACATTTTCTACACGTTGCTATTCTGTATGTTTTTCAAGGTCCAACTCAAATTCCCTCTTCTTCATGAATTGCTTACTCTTTTAAGAGCATGTACCTATATAGCTCAGATGTGTGTCAGTCGCTACACTATGATTTCATATTTGATCATCATACAATCCTATGGTCTCCATTCAAAGCAAGGAAATTGAAACTGTGCAGAGATTAAGAAACTTGTCTAATATTGTGGCAGCTAGATTGTAGTAGATCCATGATTTAAAGCCCGGTAAATAATTCCCTCTCCTTTTCTCATCCGAAATGTGGTATCATTGATATTACATCTTTTGGAGATGGCCTAGTTTGCCCAGAACTGCCGCGGTGTATGCCTCTTTCACTGGCATAATTCTTCATAGCACATGCTTCCACTTTCTTAAATTATTTATTATACACCTGAGTTTCCTCCTAAACTGTCTTTGATCTCTCTTCCCCTTTCTGTTTCTATTGCCTTACCTTAATTTATGGTCCTGTCATTGATTACATAGATCATTACAATGGATTTCTATTCTCTTCTATTCCTACAAACCCTTCCGCTCTTATATATTTACATGCAACAACTGTGATGATCATTTTAGAATCAAAAGATCAGAACACTCCCAACATGAGAACAGACTTCAACGGCAGGAATTTTAAACGGCTCTATTGCCTACAGGATAAAACCAAACACCTGAAATCTATAAATAGATTTCAGGGCCCTTAGAATATAAGCTTTGCCTATCCTTCCATTCTCATCCCATTAGCTGGTCCAGTTAAACCACACTGTTCTTTGCTCCCTAAGCACAGCTAACACTTATTCATTCTCAGTATTTACACATACCCTCTGTGAAGCTCTTTTTCCAAACATTCTTCATCATGCAACTCAATTACCACTTTCCCTGGAATGTCTTTTTTACCTCCTAGTTCGAGTTAAGTGCACTTTTCTTTACACTACTCCTGTGTTTATTTCTATATCCATATTGGCAGCTAATGATTAAGAGCATGAGCTCTTTTGAGGGACATAAATGAGATAACACATTAGTTCCTGCATATGGGGAGAATCCATTTAATAGTGATGACGTTTAATTCTTAAATTACTATTTGTAGTTATTGCTTAACTCTGTTTCTCCCATTATTCTCAGTTCCTTCACAGCAAAAATTGTCCCTCATCTATTATGTGAGTATACCCTTGTGCATATATGCACACATATTATATATAAATGTTAATAAATATTATAATATTTAATTATTATCTATTCTTGATCATTATTAGTGTTAGACATTAATAAATATGTTATATGTGTATATATTTGTATTTATACATGAAATATACCTATGCCCTATCTCCCTATAGGGAATGTATATTTTGGGCAGTTATGAATATGTGTCTTTTGGAATTATAAAACAATTGAGAAAGAAGTAAGTTATATTTCAAAATATATACTTTTGAAAAATACTTATTTTAACAAAAATCGAATTTTATGCTTCTTTTCTACCAAGTTCTTATACAGAAAGTACATACTCTAATACACCTTCTGTTCTTAAAATAAATTGGGACATTTCTTAGCACTTTTGCTCTCCTTGCCTCCTTACTTCTTTTTACTCCTCTTTGAATATCTTGTTTTAATTCCCTCTTCTCTCAATAGTCTTTTTTCTTTAAAATTTAATTTACTTTACCATTTTCACGCTGTCTCTAAGTAATTACATATTTAGTTTATAGCTCTAATGCAAATTCTCTTAAGGATTTATGATCAATGTTTCCAATGTCTCACTTAACACATTCATAGGAATATTTGACATCATCCAGAGTCAACGTGTCTAAAATGCATTTCATTATGACTCAAATAAGCTGTTCTCTTTTGCTTCCATTGCTCCTTAAAGTCAACATCAAGATCAAATCTTAGTGTCACCTTGTGTCTTTGATCTCTTTGTAGCCAATCTTTAACCCAAATCCTAGACATGTTCTTTCTAGAAATGATATTTTGTTGTATTCTACAATTACCTTTTAAAATAATTTGCCCACTGTGCTTATTTGTGTATGAAATCATAGCATTTTCCCACAGCTATTACATGCATAAATGTCTTGAAAATTCACAATTTCAAAAAATATCTCATGAGCACCTACTCTGTGCCAGGCAAAGAGGCTCTACCAGTCCTCAGACCTGAATTAGCACCCCTTGTTAGTAGCATTTGGAGGATCATAGCCTTCTTCAAAAATCTGTTGGAATCTAGTGACTCTTTCCAAGGGGGAGAAAAAATTCAAAAGAAGAATTTTATTGAGCTCCCTGAAGCTCGTCAATATATTGTCTAAAAATTCAAAGTTCATCATTTAAAAGACCTGCTGTGAAAGGGCTGGAATTTGAGGCTTTCAGACACAAGGAATAAGATGAGGATCTGTGTATCAGTTTTAGAGAGGAGGACATCTCAAGAACAAGGGAGTACTAAGACAGAATGGCTAAGAATATATGTTTTGTAATCAAAAGCAAGTTTATCCTTTACTAGAAATTTGTGCACTAGTGTGTTCACAGAACCTAAAAGGGTACCCACAAATGGAAGCACAAGAAATGTCTGTTGAATGAATATTTAGTATAGTTATTTAAATTCTTTAACCTTGCTTTCTAATCTGTTAAGTGAAGGTCATCATACCTTCTCTGTAGTGTCTTCTGAGGATTAATGAAATAATGTATATTAAATGTATAGTCCTGGAAATAATATGCTTTCAAAGAAGTGACAGTTATTGTGGAAAAGGCCAAAGACTACAAATTGGAATTAGCAGATAAAGTCAGAGCTGGAATAGAAGCAAGTATAAGTCTTGTGAGCCGCTGCACATATCAGAATTATCTGGGTGCTTACTCAAAATATAGAATGATAGTCCCATTCTAAGAACCACAGAATCTAAATTTCTGAAAAGTGAATGTAGGAATCTCCATTTGAACAAACTCCCTTAAGGGATTAAACTTAACACTGATATGTTGTAGTTTGAGCACCATGAGTAGAGATTTCAGTAAACTTCTCGAAGTCAAAGGCTATATTTTATTTATCTTTTTTCCCATTTCCTAAAACCTAAATGACCATCGGCAAATAAATTTTTAATTAATGAATTAATCAATTGTGTTAATTATATTCTTTGTAATATATATGGCTGTTGGGGAAAAGCAGGAGGGCAAGAAGAACGTACTCATAGCAAAGCCTTGGATTAGAGAGGACTAAATTATGTTCCTACAAAATTCATGTTTAAGCCTTCATCCCCCACATAATGATATTTGGAAATGGGGCCTGTGAGAGGTAATCAGGTTATGAGAGTGGAGCCCGCATGATGGGATTAGTGCCCTTATAAAAAGAGTCATGAGAGAAGATGCAGCAAGTGGGCCGTTCTCACTAAACACTGAATCTGCTGGCACCTTGATCTTGGACTTCCTAGCCTCCATGTTTGTTGTTTAAGCCATCCAGCCTGTTGTATTTAGTTATAACATCCCAAAGTGACTAAAACAGGATGTACTGATTAAAAAAATTCCTGAGGGGGGAAAAAAATTCCTGAGGGGACTAAGGATAGATATACTTTAGCTAGTCCTTTGAAGGAAAATATGCAAATTACATAGGGCAAATGAACTTAAGGAAAACAGATACTTGTAGCTTCTTTTCATCTACCGATTGAGAATTCATTCTATAATATTTGATCTTAAAAGATTAGTATACACATATTTTTTAACGGACCAAACTTTATGATAGGTGACAATCAGATCTGACATAATGGGACTATAAGATTTGATATGCAGATTTATACATTTTATTCATGAAAGTATCTAATGCTTAACAGTGCCAGGTATGTGACTGGTAATCCATTAACATTTGTTGGTTACTGAATGTAGAAGCAACACCTGAAATTGGAAATTTGACCATAATGGCAACCACAATGTACTAAGTTTTAGAATGAATTGAATGTTTGAAGCATGCATTCTATGACCACCTGGATTGGATTTTTGAACAAGAACTATTTAACCTCTCAATCTATCAGTTACCTTCTTTTAACAAAATGTTACTGCCACTAATGATAATGTAGTCCATTTTCTTACTGAGTGCCCAAACTGTTAAATAGAAAATGGTGTCACACAAGACTGACATTTTATATGATTATGCTTGTGAATGTTTCCCATTTTCCTTTTGTTAATTTAATAGGTGTTTTTAAAAAAACAGTCACTTGGAATCCACCTCCCTTGAAGAAACACACTCAGCAGCTATGTGCATTCATTTTTCCAAGGAAAAGCCCAAAGTGTTATCCAAAATGTAAGCTGAGACAAATTTTTAGAAAATGCTAATTTGTCCAGCTCATGTCCTCTTATTTGAGGAATAATACAATCTTAAGTGACAAGAATGAGCCTTCAAGATAATTTATTATAAACAGTCATTTAAAACTGTTGTTTATTGTATAAACATAGCCTAGTCTTATTCTTTTTAAAACTAAGCCTTTAACTCTTTAACCCTGTGGTATGGATTCATCAGAAATATACTCCCTATGAAGCTCTTTATGATCTCAACAGTCCTGATTCTTCCAGATTGTTTTATTTCCAAACTAAAAATATTGTTTTTTCACTTCTTAGTGTGGAAATTTAGCTACTTCCATATTACATGCTTACTGAAGTAGAAAACTGCCTAATCAGATAGGAAAACATTTGGCTGTAAAAAAAATCAGCATTTATTGAGAATTTCAAAGTGTGAAAGTAGGCAGACAAGCACATATCCTAAGAACTCTGCTTTCTCTTGCTTCCCTGTAGAGAATCTTAGGCAAATATGGCCGCCACCGCCATCTGTCCAAATACTTGAGTGTGTTTTCTTGAATTAACACAGCAGAAGTACTGGGGGATGTAATTAAGATTTTATTTTTCCATTTTATTACTAGATTCTCTACAATATAAATCATCCATAAATGTTCATATTGATTAAGATTTTAACAAGGAAAATAATGAATGTTGAGATATCAACTAACTCAGAACAAGAAATAACTTTAATATGTTAACTTATAGTGTTCATGGATTTTATCCTTTTTCTAAAAGTTTAAATGAATTGCTATAGATTTTCTTTAGAGAGAAAAATGTATTTCTATATATATTTAAATAATAAGATCTGATATTGTCACTCATTCTACCTTGGAGTTAAGAAATAGTTAAATTGTCTGTTACTAAATTGTAATTCATATTATTCCACCCTGTGATCTTTCAAAAGATCTTAACATGGGCACTCAATAAATACCTGTTGAATATATTAAATCCACATAAATTATTTCGATTTCCATATATTCAGTTGAAGAAGTTTCTATATGTAAATGGGACTAACATGCTGGAATATATTATTATAAGATCATAACCCACTGAAATTCCTAAAAGATATGTGTGAACCTGTAGTTAATTATAAAGATATTTTCAAATAAAAGATTCTCCAATATTTTTTTTACATATAAATACACATGCACACATATTTAGATAGAGAGATGAAAGAAAAAAAGGAAGAATGGAAAAGGAAGAGGGGAAAGAGGGGAAAGAAGGAAGGAAGGAGAGGAGGAAGGAAGATTGGAAGAAAGGAAGAGAGAGAGGGAAGAAGAAAAGAAAAAAATGAAGAAAATTTGACCAGGATAAAACCCAGCTAATTATGGTATAACTATTAGTCCATTTAATTTTAGTCTGGGTTTTCGTTGAATTTTGCCACTAATTTACCTGAAAAGTTTTGCCATTTTCAGACTGCACTTCAAGCATAGATTTCTCAGTTAAATATAACATAACATTTATCAGATGATAAATGTATTAGGAGCTGGTTTAGTATTTCTCTCAAATACTGGAGGCCCACAGTGGTATGGGTCGCTCTGAAACTTCATTCATGCATGGCACTGAAAAAAGAAAAGTCTTTACTAGGTACAGTCAATGTTGTTACTCTAGACTATGCTCATCAGAATGCAGGCATTTTCCTACTATGGAGATTTCGCTTCACTTCACCCCCAACCCAGTCACTCCCCAGAATTTATCATATTGTTAGCATATTCATTTTTATAGTGAGGATTCTGTAAAGCACATGCTTCTGAGGACATGTTTTCCCTATTATGACTTTTCCCTCTCAGACAGGAAACATTAATATTTGTAAGCATCTCTTATTTGGAAAGAACACTGTAATTACATATAGGCACATGCCTTCTTTCTGAAAAGTAAGTGGTTATAAATATTCTTATTCCTTTCAATAATATATTCCAGTATTTTTAGTACCCATTTGCAGATAATGCAGCATTTCCAATATTACTCTAAAATTAAACAATAGAATTAAAAGTTTTTTAAAATTATATTTAGAGTGTCTTTTCTCCAATCTCAATTGTCATAGTGAGTTGAGAAGAGGTAATTTCCCAAGCAATTCAGAAAAAACAATTTTGTCTTGAATTAACTAAACATTTTTGTCCTTCAACTTGACCATTGGTTAATTGTTTCTGTACTTTGAACTGAGCTACAAAAATCTAATAAGTGAATGTTTTCCAATCAGAAGAATCAGAAAAATAAGAAAGAAATGTAAAGAATGAAATAAGTTAATTTTATGAGAAATAATTTTACATGATATTAATTTAGAATATTTATTTTGATGTTGCATAGAGTTCAACTCTAAGTGATTTTTTAATTTCCATTTGGAAGACCTATAGAGATATGTTTTTCAGATAATACAAGGCAGTCATAAAATTCCAGAGAACTGTGTCATTGAAAGAATTCATTGCAATCAGTTCACAGTAGGCATTTAATTATTTGATTTACCACATGTACTTAGTTTATCAATTTCCAGAGCAAAATGATTACAGTATGATAACCTAGATACAATGGAAGCTTCATTAACCTTTTAGATTTCTGAGTCATTCAACTCACTCAGTGCAACTACCGGGCAAGGGAGAGAGGGTCATAAGAACTTTCAGAAGAAATTTCAAAATCACTTGGTAATGTGGAAACTATCTTTTTCATCTCTGGCTCCTGTCATTGAAATGGAAGCCCAAACAAACCTGTACTGAAAGAATATAAAAACGATTCAAGAAATTCACCTGCCAATGACTAACAGAATTCAATTATTCTATCCTCCAGTCTGTGATTTTTATGTTCAGTTTTTGGTATTTTAGCTATTTATCTTATTTTCCAATTCAGTAGCTCACAGTTCATGTTTGGGCTTGCTTTCTTGGCTTTAAACTCTAAGGGCACTCCAGACTAATGTTTTTGCCTTTAGCCTTGAGAGTGACGACCAAGCTTATTTCCTAATACACCCCTTCCTCCTATTTCCAAATTACATAGAAGGCAGAAATTATACAATCCTTTTCTCCTGAACCACAAAGACTGAAGCACAGCAAGACATTTTATACCCATGAAACAGTCTCTCAGCCACAACACTATTGACATTTGGGACCAGAGAGTTTCTATTTAGGAGCAGGGGGAGGCTGTCCTGTGCATTGTAAGAAGTTTAGCGTTACTGAAACATACTCTTCATTAGGTTCCAGGAGCACTTCCTCCATCAGGGAGAGGCAAAAATACTTCCAGACATTGCCCAATGTCCTCCTGGGAACACAACTGCCCCCATTTGAGAGCACTACTATAAAGGCATAAGGGTGGAGGGCAGTGAAGTGCATTTATTTACTCAATATAGTCTTGTTTAGTAATTACTATACACAAGGCAATGTGGTATGTGTTGTGAGAAACCTAAGGGAGGTTGAAACACCATCTCTGTCCTCATGGAACTTGCAATGTACTGTATTTTGTCATGTATAATGTGCACTTCTTTGCCCACATTTTTGAAGGAAAAATAAGGGTGCACATTACACATGGGTAGTACTAATTCCATATCTATATAAAAGTTTTTAATTTTTTAACTTATGCTTATGCATTAAAAGTATAACTCTAGAAAGCAATAATGATATTCATATGCAAAATAATACCCTGGAATATAATAATCAGTTTTGTTTCTAAATATAAGTAAATAAAAGATTGAGTTAAAATTTTAAAATGAAAGATTTTTTTCCTGAAAGTTTGGGCCAAAAACGTGGGTGCACATTATACATGGCAAATACTGTAGTACTGGAAATGAACACAAATAACCAGAACACAGAACAATTTGGCAATGTTATAAAAATGAATTATGTGTCAGTGTGTAGCCAAAGAAAGGGAAGCAAAATTCTCATTGGAAAAATCAAGAAGAATATTTTAAAAATTTAGGTAGGTCCTGAAGGAAGAGCGGATTCCAACAGGTCAGGATGGGAAGGTTAAGTTATTAGAAGTAGAAGAAAGAGAATATTGGAAAGCAACTTTAGTTCATTATAAGGAGACTTTTGTTTGAGTTATTTTATTTTTGATGTGGGAAAATGACTCCATGAGAAGATGGCTCAGTCTCGTAGCCCCTGTTCTCTTGCTTTTAAATGTAGCTCTTCTTTCCACCCCCACCATAAATTGTGGAGGGAGAAATGAGGAGTTAGAGACTAGTCAGCAAATGATTCAGAGCTTTCCTGCTGGATACAGCTTGATCAATAAAATGCATGGAGCTTATTATTATAAAATATTTTTATTTTTATTTATAATTATTATTATATAAGTAAATATAGGCTAAGAGGTGATCTTTTGGAAAACAATGATTTTTTAAAAAATAAGCAGAAAAAATTGTTACTGGTTTTTGAAGTCTGAGTGAGAAACTAGCACTTAAGTTTTAATAGTATGGAAATTAGAAACCTAAGAAGAGCAAATAAAAGAATCTAAAATTCTCTGTTCTCAACCTTTGAGGCTTTATGTATCCCTTAGGCTAGTATATGATAACAAGGGTAATATCCCTCTCAGAAAAAAACAAAAACTCATAGACACATATTCATAACATTTGGCATGACACTTCAGAGTGTTACTGACCTTATGAAGCCCATCCATGGCCATTCTAGGCATCCATGGTCCTGAGGTTATAAAACTGTAGAGAAAACTACAGAATGCATTCCTTCGAAGATCTAAGAGGGACCAAAAGCACCTAAAATTCCATGAGGGGCAGTATAGAAGTTGAAATCCCTGCATTCTATAAATCTCTGGATTCATTTTAATGGAAATGTAGTAAAAAAAAACACTTAGTTATCATTTCTATTAAAGTTCTAGGAGATTAAATTACTTTTAATTGATAGAAAAAATTTCTGTATCTCTTAAAAACAAGATGATAGAAAAATAGATTCCTAAGTTAAAATCGAAAAGACTCTAGGGATTCCTCCCAAACTATTTGAACTTGCACTAGTAGAAATTAGTATCTGAGCTTCATTTTAATTTTTTTAAATAATAGAGTACTAGACTATATTAAGTCCCCTGTATGTTCTAAAATTCCATAATTTAAATTAATTCATTTAAATCTAAAAAAACAAAGCTAATAACTTCTAAAAATGAAAGTAGTTGCAATTATTTCCACAGTATTTTCCTAAAGAGACTCAAAGCTAGCTGTGGTTGAATTGTTAAATGACTGAATTTGCAAAAGTGGGCAATAATTGAGTTGTTATGCTCACCCTTATTAATTATTAATGACTTCTCTTTGACTGAATCGGAAGGGTTTTCCACAAAAGAACTTTTGACTGGGCAAACTGAATGATGAATCATCCCTCACACCGAGGAGGTCTTTCCCAGCTCCAAGGTACTCAGAGGCACTACCAGGAAATATAATTGTGGTTGCCTGTGTTGTACTTGGCTTTTAACTTTTTTAGAAAAAGGAATTTTCAATATTGATATCACCATGCTTTAGCTTGCAGGAGCAAAAGATTTTCTTTGAGAAAAAGAGCTTGACATTAAAAGAAATAATGTACTCGCCAAGGTCCCAATCATCTGCATGCACTCACCATTTTTATGGCTTTAAATCTGGCTGCCCACACAGACCAGGACCAAAGTTCTGAAACCCATCTGTGTCACAGAAGCTGGCCATGTAGTCTCCTCCATCCCCTTTTGTTGTCTGTTTTTGTAACACATGTTAGGCACCAAACAGACAAACAAGGATAACATGGTTTTCTTCTTTCCCATCTACCAGACACAAAGCCCAGCCAAAGCATCAGATTTCAATGTTCTGACTGCTGAGAAACCCCACTTGCTTGTTCTTAATCCATTACCACTCTTCTCAACCCATATTTTTCCACCAAGTACAAAGTAACGTAGTCCAATACAGTACAAAGTTGTTTTTCCCTGCTCCCCTTCCAATTTCTGCTCATTAATACTATATTTGTGGCATGCCTTATTTTATAGGAATGCCATCTGCTTTAAGGAAGGCCTATCTAGTCATGGTATTTTGAACTCCTGAAATTAAAAAGTAGAGATAGTCCTCGGTCTATGAGTTCTGTTCAATGAATGAATCAAAAGTCTATTGTTTGCATCTCCTAATGCATTTCTCAAATAGATAACCTTAAAAAGTGGTGCTAGAGCTTCATTTTAGAAGAAAGTGAGACCTAAATCAACATACAGCACACACTCTTACACATCCTTTGCACGTAAACGTTTCTGTCTGTTCCACAATGGAAAGTGAGAATCCCGTAGGCAGTTTAACAGTGAGTGTAATAAGGAGAGGCTGGCACGTGCCCCATGGGCAGGTGCAGCATTGTCACGTGGCCACTCTGCCACAGCTTCTCCTCCAGTAGGATACGGCCCCACGAGCTGAGGGCGGTGCGGCCGCTGCGGCTCTTCATCTTTTCCAAGCACTCATAAGTTGGGTGTTTTGGTGTCAGGGACTGTCAATGATTAAACAAAGTAAAGACTTGTAATCTAGAAGTGTATTGGGGACTTTAGGGATTCATAATATTTTGAACTGAACGCTTATATTATTCTTATATTACTAGAGTAGCAATATCTTTCACTTTCAATTGTATCTTGAAAATCTTCAAATTATGCAGAAAAGTAGAATTCGTAATGGAATGAATTTGTGTATCTCCATCACTTCCATTAAAAATCATTCTGGTTTTGATTAATTTGTCTTGGCTATTCTTTTTTTTTAATTTTTATTTTTATTGCTAAATGTTTTAAGGCAAAATCTAAATCTCATGTCATCTATACTTCAGTTACACAACTCTATAAAACAGTTACATTTTCTACACAACGACCATGCCTTATAACTCCCAATAAAACAGTACTTTTATCATGTAATACTCAGTTTATAATCAATCTTCCACATTGCCCATAAAATATCTCTTATGTTTAGTTTCTTCAGATCAGTATTCAGAGAAGATTCCCACACAGCATTGGTTGTTATGCATCTGAAATACCTCTCCATCTGACTTTTTCCCCCATGACACTGACTTGCCACTAAATTCATGTCAGTGTCGTGATTGTCAGTGGCCGTGTTTATTCCTTTATGGATCATTTAAATTACCCCTTTTATTACTCATATGTCCTCTAAATGAAATTAACACTGGAGGTAATTTCTTTCTTTCTTTTTTTTTTTAATTGTTGTTCAAGTATAGTTGTCTCCATTTTCCCACCACCACTTTCCTCTGCCACTCATTCCTTCCCATCTTTGGCTTTGCCCATGGGTCCTTTATATGTGTTCCTTGACGACCCTTCCCTTTATTTCTCCCCTTGAAATATCGTAACAATATCTTAATTTTTGTCTTTGGTAGGCTCTACTAAATCCATTTTGATAGTTATTAAAGAAAAGTAAAATATTCTGTCACCTATTATGGTAGATGGAAGAAAGAACAATGCAATTGAGATTAAAAGGGTTCCCACATTGCCCAATATTAATTACATAACAACCGAGTCTCTTACACATGGTCTGCCATTCTTGTTTATGATGCCTACCTGGTTCCTCTACTCCTCAGAATTTGCAGACTCTGAAACAGAGGGCTCATACTGAGAAATGTTGCAAGAGAACATTATAGTGTTATGTACCAGAATTTGAAGTCTTTACTTGTAAAAAAGGGGGGGGCCCTTTGGACTTTGACATGTGTCTCTAGGATACACTGGTAGATGGTATATCTATAGGTAAGAGACCATTTAGGATTTTATTTGAATTAACAGGATGACCCTAATACAACAGATAATAGCTACGATGGTAAATGTCACTGTATGGCTCACTAGTGGGTGAAACCAAATCCAGAAAATGAATATAATTTTCTCTTCCCTATTCATGCTCTGCTAACAGAAATCATCAAAGACATCATTGAAAGGTAAAAAGTAAAATGAGAGAAGCATGCCTTGGCAATAGTACCATTTTAAATTATTGGAATGTTATTATATAGATACTGCTGTTATATCCATTTTAAAGAAGACAAAATGAAGTTATAAAAAGTTTGTTATTTTTTTTAAAAATCAAGGTAATAAATGAAGGATCCAGGATCCAAACTGAGGCATTCTAGCTCTTAACCTCACAGTATACTCTCAGAGTAGAGTGATGAGCTTATTTTTATCTTGACGTAACAGGTGATAGGAAATCTTTTTTTGATTCTGATGCCAACCCTGAAACTTGCCATATGTTTTAACCTATGTGGCATTTTAATGTGAGTACTTAAGTATGATATGTACATTTAATAATAACTGTGGATAAATAAATATTCCTTTTCTTTCTAACAGGTCATTGATAACCTTGGTCCTTTGGAACTTATTCTTAATACTCCTAGCCATCATAGGGTTCATCACGGTAAGGAAATTTGATCTTCTTTCTTTCCTTTTTCATTTATTTAAAAAATGAATTTGTTTTGCACCATTTCATCAAAATTACCCAACAGAGTCAGCACACATTGTGTAAATAGGCATTTCTTCTTCCTTTGAATCCAGGCAAGCCCCATCTCTAAAGGACTGGAAA
This sequence comes from Micronycteris hirsuta, assembly GCA_004026765.1. Classification (NCBI taxonomy): domain Eukaryota; kingdom Metazoa; phylum Chordata; class Mammalia; order Chiroptera; family Phyllostomidae; genus Micronycteris; species Micronycteris hirsuta. The sequence goes on from PVJI01001832.1 coordinate 15,689, forward strand.
CAAACAAACAAACAAAAAACCCCACCAACAACAACTTTTTTATATCTGGCTTTTGGATTTTTCTTTTTGCTTAAATATCCTCAGTTGTAGTGAAAAAGAAAAAATGAGTTAAAGAGCTGAGCGGATATTCACTTTATATCTGGAAGGCCACTCCTTGACCTGATGCTGAGGTCATTCCTGTTTTGAGCCAGAGAATGCCTGGTCTAGAAAACTGTGGGGATTTGAGGAAAGCCTAAAAAACAACACTTTACTTCCTTGCTTAAACTTTGCGAACAAACTCTACATGCACTGCATTTGCCTGACAAAGAGAAAATCCCAAGTGGCTGGTACGTAAAGTTTAAAGATACTGGCTTAAGAAATAATAGGAATTTTCACATTTGTGCACCAAAAGACCTAGACAAGAATGTGCATACCAGCATCTTGTAACGTGTGCACTTGTAACATGGAAAAATAGACTTAATTTACATGTTTATAAGCAGTAGAATACACAAACTGTAGACTATTCATGGAATGGAGAACTACATCCCAATGACAACACCTAAGCTATTATGACACGGAATGGCATGAATCTCACAAACATACTGTTGAGAAAAGGAAGCTGGTGATAAAAGAATACTGTTATTCTCTTTTTATAAGTTTCCAGAAATCAGACAGCACTTAGGTCTTCCTCCCCTCGCACGCAGGTCCCTTTCCCATGGCAGTGAACAGAGCAGAAGCCCCCGCTCCCCTGGGAAGAAGAGAGGGCGAGGTCGGGCTGCACATGTTCAGTTTCCTCGTCCAAATTCAACAGTCATTCCCCTACCACGAGGGAGTCATTAGTGAGGGGGTGGAGAGGCCAAGGACGTTACACTCTTGGGGCTCCCTCCACATAAAAGGAAACACAAGGAGGGGAGAAGAGCAAGTCCACGTTGAAGAAGGAATGTTGAGAGTTTCCTGTTTGACTTCCGAGCACCTTCCCACACCTGTGGCTTTATACCAGCCTCAGCACTTGTAACATTTTAATATTAATTTCAAAAAGACCAGACAGTTCTTTGGGGACAAGGGAGTGGTCCTGTGAATTATACCATATTGAACTCCATGTACTAGATACCAGTAATATCCCCTTTCTTTGTGACTCTCAACAATGTCTTCGGAGACCCCCGCATATCCCCAGAGGGTCAAAGTGCCCCCCCCATCCACCTGAGAATCACTGTGTACACTGTGTATGACCAGGGCGTGTGCATCAGTGTAGCTAGCTCCACTCTACTTTTGCACGGGGGGAAATCTTCCCTGGTATTTTCACCTTTAAATGTCCATCTCCACGTAGGGAAAGTGTGTAAATAAATGAGAAGTACAAAGAGAGTGAGTTTGTTGGAGTAGTGGTTTGGTGGTTTGATATTCTTTATCCTTATTTACAATCATTGAATACATTTAGCTTTTATTATTATTAAAGAAATTATGTCCAACTATTTAAATTATAATTTGAATACTTTGGAACAGAAAAATATCATATATGTTATGAGTAAATTAAAAAATTGAGGTTAATTTGAATTTCATTTATGGATTTTATGATTTTAAAAAATAGTAATGTCTCACTCTAAGTAGAAAATTTTCTTCCTGGAAAAGATGCAGAGACATAATACACTTAAAAGTTTAAAACAAACAAACAAATACAAATTACATTTATTATCTATCTTATTTTCTAGTGCCATTTTTTTCTGGACCATTTAATTTTTAATCATGATTTTTGATAGTCCTAAAAATAAAATTGAGAATTATCCAAGATTTTTAAAAACTGGACAATTACTGGTATATTTTTAAAATCTGGGCTAATTCTTAATAGTTTTAAGGGATCTTTGCTCTTTTTTAGTAAAATTAATTGAAAAATAAAATAAAAACTTACTTTACTAGCAAATAACAGCTAGTATTATCAGTGAAAAACATTCCTAGGAAAATTGTTCTGTTTCATAAGTCTATTTTTCTTAGTGTGTTCTAAAATGCAAAAAGATAAAGCAAAAAGAAAAAAGGACCCATGGACATGGACAACAGTGTGGTGATTGCTGGGGGCGGGGGTATAAGGGACTAAATGGGAATGGAAAAGAATACAATACAGATAAGTCAAAAAAATCGAGTGACAGAATTAAATACAAGAAGAGTTGTTCCAAGAAGTATAACTTTATTCTTCAAAACATTTTTAATATTTTTCTCATAGGCAGAAACCGTTATTGCATAGACAAAAATTATGCTGGCACCCTTATTATATGGGATAGAATTTTTGGTAAGTAAAAAGCACCAGAATTTTTAAAAATTAATTAGTTCCTAATTCTGAAAAAGTCAGAAGTTCATATCCTAAATGTTTATCTTCCAGGAACATTCGAGGCAGAAAATAAAAAAGTTGTGTATGGTTTGACACATCCCATTAATACATTTGATCAATTCAAGGTGCAGGTAATGTACTTAGTTTTATTCTTTATGAATTGACCGTATTCTATCGAAAACTCACATTTAAAAGAAAAACAGCTTTAAAAGGTGGTAGTAAATGACAATACCCGGCAAAAAATTTTAACTGTAAAAGAACTTGAAAATAAATCTGGCACTTGCTTACACAAAGACTTGAATCAATTTGGGCAAAATACATTAGAAAACAATTCATTAAAATGTTTAAATATTTCTACTGCCTAGAATGAAAAAATGGCTCTTTAGCAAACAATCTCTGGCAGCGGAGCTCTGAAATGTATTCATACATTCAGAAAGAGCAGCAGCAACATGTATAATTAAAGCTGATCCCACAGTAAGAAAAATATTTGCTTCGTGTCTGCACAACTCTGGTTAGAAATTCAGCATGAAGCCTTCGCCCCAGCCTTCTCGGGCCTCCGTGTCAGGAGCGATCACGGGCTGCTTGGATCTGCACGTTATTTCACCTGCGAAGGCTTGCTGCACTGGGCCTCTTTTCTGGTAGACATGTGGTATTGGTTGTCCACTGGTTTCCATGGTTGGCACCAGAGACATCAGGAATGTCTGGGAAGCTCCGATCTGTCAGCGGCACCCCACCTCAAACGCTCCTGGGGTTCGGGGCTCGTAAATGAGAAAAAGATAAGAATGCTGGAAAGGCTAACGGGGCCAGTCAATGCCAGCTCTGTCCCGGGGACTGGGCATACAGCTTTCGGGAAGGGAGAAAATTACAGGTTCCTGTCGGGTCTGCTTTCAAACCTACATCTTCAACTTTTTAAGAAAGTTAAAATAAAATAAATTGGTATTTATTTTACTCTGTGTAGGGCATTGCTAACAGCTCAGCGCAAATATTTAATGGAACCATTACCAAAACCTTTTGAGGCAATGGTTCTTTTTATTTTTGGGTGGATGAAACTGAGGTTCCCAGGATTTAAATAATTCATCCAATGACACACAGCTTGTCAAGAGCAAACTCAGCCAAGATGGGTTCCAGGAGGACACCAAAACTTACACTCTCCTGCCTCTTTACAGAAAAGGCCATGGCCAATTGTCTTCCTTTTGCAAGTGAAGGGCATTTTTATCTCACACTTCAAAAGAAAAAAATTGATGATTTCTCTCTTTTTCTCAACTATAAAGCAATTTACTCTCTGTGTCTCTTGCTCTCTTTCTCCCTGCCCCTCCCCAACTCTCTCTCTCAGGCATTATTAAGAACATATCTCTCAGAATACTAAAGAAATATTTCAGAGTTCTTTCTTAATAATAAACTTGACAGAATTGAAACCAAGTTAGAAATAATACATTGAGAGCTGCTGCTTCCATTGATGCAGTCCTGTCTCCATCATGTGGAGATGAAGAAGGACATAGACAACGTGGTCTCGGCCCTGTGTGACTGAGCCTTTTGGATTTCCGTGCATGGAATCGTGGGAGATTCTCACTAAAGTGTGGATTCTGTTCAGCAGTTCTGACCAGCTCCCTGGTAATGTCGACGGCTGGTTCATTCTGAACTTTTAAATAGAAAGGCTTTGGAAGTGTATACTCTTGCTGAGGAAAAGCAGCTCATGTTGTGACAGAATAAGAAAATGGCAACTGTCCATGAGCTGCAGAAATAGATGTATAGGTTTTGGAGAGAGACAATATTCACACAATCACTAGTATTTATGAGCTGCTTTTGAATTTGAGTCAGGTTCAAATCTCCGGGCATCTACTCCTCACATAAACTTTTTTTTTTTTTTTTTTGCTGTAGTGATTGTCACAACTGTGTCTAAGGTTTAGTCTTCTATTAATATATAATGCTCACTCACATTGTCAGAAATGTCAGATCAGCAAGCTGTGATAATTGAGTTCCAGAACCTACAAAAACTTATATTCCTATATATTCAGCTAAACCTCTTATCTTTCTCTCAAAAACATAAAAGAGCAACTTAGGAATTTTTTCCCTTAGTATTTGGCATACACAATTCGCTTTGTTCTCCTTTGAGGTCCAAGAGTTTCAGAGCATTGGATAGCAAATAAATGAGAAAGTACTCCTGATTTTAAAATGTTACCATGTATTTCTCATTGATTGTATCTAGTATGATAGCAATAAAATTACTGTCAGTATTCAAAATAATACTACAGATAGGCATATTAATATGTTACAAATTCTAAACACCTCAACTTGCTGCATTCTTCTTATTATTATTGTAAAACTCCAGGGTAAGTTCCCATCTAACATTTCCTTTTTCATCAAATTTGGTTCACTAAATCCTAAATGGTTCCTTAATTGCTTAAGATTCCTCATTGTAATATTTTAAGCAATTTAGAATCCTATGTTTATAATTCTAGCAGTTTGAGACAGCTAAAATGCCAGCAAGTCCACAAATTCTGATTGAGCCAAAACTTCTTTCCACATCAATGTATTATTGCACTTATAATAGAACTCATCTCTAGATTCTATAGCTGATATTCAACCTCTAGGATTATTTTTAATCCTATGATGTATTATGATGACAACTGTGGCATTTATAGCTAATTATCTTAGCTATATTTGTTGGGTACTTATCAGGTATGGTTATTGGGTAGTTATCAGGTATGAATATGCTTTTAACCTCAGTACCTGTCAGATGTGTGTTATTTAAAGATTGTGAATTCCTGTTATAAGCCTCAGGGCAAACTTTTGACTCAGTCAGCAAACTTTTATATTTTCTTATACAGAATATAGTCTACTTAATACTCAGATGTCTATTATCAGAAATAGCTTTCAATATATTTCCTTAATATGGCGTGTTTGCCTATAACTCATATAGTAAATAAAATATTATTTTTCAAACATGTGACATATATGCAATATTTGTATGTTTCCATTATCGACCTAATATCCATTTAGCAAGACTTTAGAGATGATGTCATTAGCCCTGGTAAGGTGGCTCAATTGGTTAGGGTGTCATCCCATAAAACAAAAGCTTGCAGGTTCAATTCCCAGTCAGGGCATATACCTGTGGGTTCATTCCCCAGCTGTGGCATGTACAGGAGGAACCAATTGTTTCTCTCTTATATCAATGCTTCTCTCCCTCTCCCTCTCTCCTTTCCTTCTTTACTCCCTCCCTCCCTTTCTCTTCCATCTGAAATCAAAACACATATCCTCAGGTGAGGGTTAAAAATAAATAAATAAGAAAACATAAAAAAGATGTGATTGGACATGAATATTAAGTACACAATCTCCTAGTTAATTCCATTGGAAGGAAAGCCTCTTAACTCACTTTCCTATTTTGCTGAATTTTTAAACAACTTACCTATTTTTTAAATTTCCAATTTATAGTTTTGTGGAGCTCTAGAAATATAGACAAGAATACATTTAAATTTAAAGGTATATAAATGCATAGAATAAATTATAATTTGTAATGCAGTTATATATTACTTAGCATTAATCAAATTATACATGACTTAGATATTTTTTAAATATGTAAATTGTATCAAACAATAAAATGAAATATATGATTTATTGTACTTAATTTTCTGTTAGGAGATTTTTATTTTAAACTATACTTTTTTTCTTCTAGTTCCACCATTTGGTTTACATATGGACTACATTCTGGGCCACACCTGGGTTCTTCAATAAGTTTTCTGTCATATTCAAAGGACCAGGATGGGGTCCTGGTAAACCACGACTTGGACTGAGTGAAGAAATCCCAGAGGTAAGTAGAGTTCATGGGTTTGATAATGGTGAAGATTAGTCTCATATTTTCAGGTCTACAGCCAGCCTGTTTATAGCGCCTACTTAATACAAATCTGAAAAAAGGATGTTCCCTTAGGCAGATACAGCCTTGTGGGACATAACTTAATGAGTGGACACCACCTAGGGCCACTCAGAGGGGTGCCTTCACCCAGGCACACACTACCTCTCACCAGGGATCATGGTTTAGGAGACAGAGCTGCAGAGGCTGGGTTTGAGATCCACCCAAACCCACAGCTGGGGGAATTTATGGAGTGCAGAAACTCATGTGGTTTAGTCACAGAACCCTAAAACATTGGAGATGGAGGGAGCCTTACAGGTGATTCTACTGTTGGTTTTAAAGATAACTATGAACATAACATTTAGCCAATATTTCAAGGATATAAAATAATACGTTTTATACGAGTTTATTTTTATTTTCCAAAAAATTCTGACCTAATAAGGATGTTTTCTCATTCAGTTATGAAAGCTTCTAACTCTCCCAGATACTTTCAGTATGCTCAAAGTCAGTTATGTAATAAGAGTGAACTTGACATAGGTGAAAATATTTTGCTTATTTCAGTTCTAAAAATTTTAGATAACTATGGTGTTTATTATTTCAAGTAATAACCTAAGATGAATATTTTAAAGTTATATTGTTGCTTAAATCTGCATTAAAAATAGAACTTTCATGTGCCTAGGAAAATCTGTATTTGAGAAAGTTGTTTCTAATACAGCGATATTTCCCTAAGGAGCATACGTCTCTCCACTACCCAAAGTCACCTTCCATTTTCTCTGTTGCTACACTTTCATGTACAGGGGGCAGAAGTACTTTCAGAGTTGTGAGTACACAAAACACAGGGTTCACTCTGTATTTTTATTTATTATGTGTTGTACTATCTTCCATACAAACAACTGTAAACATATGTTTGCCCCACCCTGTATAATCATGGACATAATTTTCTATTTATATTTGTATATTTCATATTTTATGTCCATTTTGGTTATATTATCATCAGTACATATTACTGAATCAATACTTTCTTTGCTCTATACATGGCAGACCCAATCAGAATCATAATGCTTTTAAAATAAAAAAAAAAACAAATCTGCTTGCTTTTACATGTTTTCTGTCCAAAAAATGAATGTTAGAATCATTTTGGAAAAAAATAGCAAAACCTTTTGTTTTTGCATATTTCATTTTTTGTTAGTTTGAATTTTGGTGAGAGGAATAAACCAGCAAGTGATATAAACAAGGGCTTCTTTCTTGTCTCCCTAGGTTACGGGGAAAGAAGTTCCCTACTCATCATCGGCGTCCCATCTACTAAGGATATATGCAGTTATACAGTTTGCTCTGATGCTAGCATTTTATGAAGACACTTTTGCAGATAAAGCTGTAAGTACTGCTCAGTTTAAATAGTGTGAGCACTTGTCATTTTGCTTGGCAAAAATATCTCACATTAAAACAGATATATGAGCCCTGGCTGGTGTGGCTCAGTGGATTGAGTACAGGCCTATGAACCAAAGGGTCGACAGTTCGGTTCTCAGTCAGGGCACATGCCTGGGTTGCAGGCCAGGTGTCCAGTAGTGGGCATGAGAGACAACCACGTATTGATGTTTTTCTCTCTCTCTTTCTCCCTCCCTTCCCCTCTCTAAAAATAAATAAAATCTTAAAAAATAGATAAATGAATTCTTCTAGACCATTGAATAAAAAATTAATTTTATCCCAAGTGTTTCAGTACAGAATGTCAAATAGTATACTATCGATCTAAATGATAAATAATAAAGAATTTACTGCAAATAAATTTCCTAACAAATATAAAAAATAGTTTAGAATTTAGAATTAAATATTTGAGAAAAATACTTTATATTAATTTCAGCATACTTTCAATTAGAAAATACCCTGATAACTTTGACTTTAGAAAGTTTCAATGTAGGGTAGACTTCATTTGTTTTGTTTAAACATACAGAATATTCAGAATAGCCAGAGCAATGGATGCCAGGGTTTAGAGTCTTTATTCTAATTCAGGCATTACTACCCTCAGAGGTATTTATTTATTTATTGAGCCAGATAAGAATACTCTCACTGCCTATATTTTTGAGAAAATAAAAATAACATAATGTAAAAGTGCATAGTACATTGTAAAAAGATAAAAGCATATATTTAAATACATGTTTTGTTTTCTAGATTTATATCATTTTCCTCCAAAAAGGATTTACAATATTTCAAAGAGGTACATAATTTATAATAAGGTAACTGATTTGGAAGTAGGTGAAATTGAATGTAGAATCACAGAAGACTAAAATAATCAGTGTTTTTGACTTTGTTACTAAGAAAATAAGTTCCACGTAAAATAACCTCACTAAGTCATGAATTTTGATGGCTCACTTAGTAGCTCTCTTTGAGTAATTAGTTATGCTTTAAAGAAATGGAAGGGGTTCTATTTAATGGGTAGCCAAAAATGTCTGTATGTTTTTTTCCATTAAATAAGAGACATATTTTTCATTTTCACCAATAACTTCATTGATTTGGATATTTTAAGTATATCAGCTATCTCCTGTGTGGTATAACATTGATTGATTGTTCTCGATTAATGTCTTGATTTGATCACCATCAACTTCAACTGGTCTACCTGACCATGGAGCACCATCCAGGGAAAAATCTCCAGTAGGAAACTTCACAAACCACTTTTGACATGTTCAATCATTCACAGCACCTTTTCCATACACTGCACAGATCTTTTTTTTTTTTTTTTTTGCATTTTAGTTGCATTGTTACCTTTTTGAAATAATAAAGTATAATATGCTGGAAATGTTGCATAATTTCTTCTATCTTCAATATTAAAACAGCTACATAAAAATTCACCAGTTTTGATGTTTTTCTAAAAGTCCACACTGATATGACAGCCAGCACAATACAATCTAACAAACTTGTTTCAAATCAAGTTAAGGACAACTAAACACTAACAGAGCTATCATATGAAAAGAAACAAACAAAATTTTTGGCCAACCCAAAATGATAAAATGGTGGTTTAGAAATATGTATTTCTTTTTAAGGTATACAGAGCAACTAGCATTGTGGATAAAATATATTTTTAAAAGCCTCTTTAAATGCATTTCATAGATGAGCTGGCAAAAAAATGAGGTACTTCTTAGAAACTAGAATTGTTGAGGAAGTATAATCCAGTGAGGAAACAGGGCAAATCCTGGCAGCTGCCCCAGGGCACTGGACAGTCTCTGTTGGTTGAGACCTTAAGTGACCAGACAAAGCCAAGAACTGACATAGGTAAGAATTCAAATAAAGAATTTCAATGAAAACAACTGAAACCAAAAAGAAATACCTCATTGAAGTGATGGGATAAGGAAGAAAAAAAATAATGGAACAGAAACTTGCCTATAGTAGACTTGGCTTTGAGAAGGTAGAATTTTAAAAAAAAAGTCTTTCCTGAGAATTTTTAACTACAAACCAGCCCTCATTCACATGTGAGTCAAGGATTTACCAAACCATTGATTTATAAGCCTCATGCTAGGAACGTAGTTTAAAGGGTTCTCAGAGTAGGTCTCGTGTGCTTAGAAGACCCATGTTCAATTCACGCTTAGAGCCATCCGTTAAACCCGGGTCTCACTGTATTCCAAAAGATGGTCTTAGTGATTGTGAACTCAGATACAAAGCACAAAGACACACTATGAAAAAGCCAACATAACAAAGCGTTTCCAGAAACAAAAGAACAGCATAGTTAAACCTTAAAATACAACAGATCTTGGAAATGAAATCAATTGAAACATAAATTAAGTAAATTAAATATGTTGAAAGAAGTAAAAGTTGAAGAAATTAAAAATTATGAAAAATCAAGAAACAAGAGACAATAAAAATGATGAGGCATGTTTAGAAATAATCCAATTAAAGTTCTAGGACATAAAAGTACAACAGACATGAGGAGGTCAATGACTTAAATAGCAGTTTAAAGACAAATGAAGAGAGAATTAGAAGACAGAAGCAAAAGGTGTTTCCATTATTCAGTGCTGAAAGACAATGAGATCAAAATATATGACATAAATAATGCTATGAGAAACTGTAAAAAATGATATAAGAACCTAGAAAAATATAAATAAATATAAATATGATTAGTGGGCAGTGAATCCAGGCAAGATAAATTTTCTTTTTCAAAGAAAAGAAAATGAGTCTTTGCTATTGACAGATATCACTCTATCCATGAAAACCCCATAAGTAATAGAAATATATAAATAACATATACAGAAAAATAGTTCTATGTGTTTATTTTTAATAATTTTAAGGTATTAACCCAGTGAAGTTATCTAAGAAATAAGTCTCCTTAAGCAGGATGCTAAGTGTGTCAGGCAGGACTTTTTGGTTACATGTGACAGAACTTCAGCCCAGAGTGAATCTATTAACTCATAGAGCTGAAGAGTCTGGCATTCCTCTTCTTCAGACAGTGCTGCATCCAGTGAGTGAAATAATGCCACAAGGAATCTTCTCTTTCTTTCTTATAGCTATGCTTTTCTCAAAATGCAGATTTTCCTACAGATTTTCAGCCTTTGTGGTAGCAGGGTGGCTATGAGGAGCTCTAGTTTTAACTACTGCCTCACCAAGAACTTCAGAAGTGAAAGTTTTCAATTGGAGTCTGACGTTAAGGCTTGGTTTACCTGGATGTCACTGAACCAAGCGCCATGGTCAAGCCTGGACCACAGACCACTGAGTCGGGGTATGGGAAGACAGGGCCAGCTCCATAGGGTCCTCATTGTTTGAGATGAGAGATAGGATGGTTGGGGAGAAATATTGAGATGACAATAAGTAGAAAAAAGGAAATAGATTTGAGTAGGCAAAAAAATAAACATTAGATCTACAGAAATCATTCTCTTTCATAAATATGTGGTTTGAACTTGTTTTCAAAAAATATTACAAAATATCTATGTATAAACTGTCCTGCAGGGTCCCTGAATGTCTTGAGAAATAGACTGCCTTACTGTTGGCTCTTTCATACTTGTGCTACAACTAATGAAAGCAATTCCAGGATGTAGCCTGTTCATTTGCCTTTAGCTTCAGATGAGACGAAATTTGAACCCAAGAATTTATTTCAGGAGCAAAACTTTCTTAAAACCAGCATGAACTATATTACTCTTAATAGTGCAGTTGTAGCTATCAAACTACTCTAATGTTTAGAGTTTATCAATTGCTTAACTTAAGGCCTCATAATCATCTCTTTAAGTATACTATAATCAACCCATCACTGATTACTTTGTTATCTTAATTCCTTCACCTAAATTATGATTAAAAAATATACATACATCATAGAGTTTAGATAGTTGAATGAAACCAGAAGAAAAGCAGGCTCATCTGCATCCAAATACAGAGGTGGGTGAAAGTACTTGAGAGTACATAAAACACAGTTTATTCTTGTATTATTATTTATCATTTTAATTATTGTATTATTTATTATTATTGTTAACCTGCTTTTGCCCTCCCCTGTATCTAGTGCTTGAGATACTGACTTATGTCAAGTACAATTTGATGTATTGATTTATTGTAGTTGTACTAAATAAAATCCCAAAATAAATTATACTAATTTGTAGAAACAAAAATAGAAATTTACCCATTTTGATTTTGAAATAAAGACCCTTAATATTAAGTTCACCAAGAGATTCGAATGTCTAGGCCAATGTGAGTGTTTCCTGGATAAAAATGTAGCCAGACACTATGTATATTAAAATATGTAATGTATAGCATGGTTTTCTCAGAATTTCTTCATCTGTAGTCAAAACCATATGAGAAACTCATGTCGATATATTGACGAAGAGAAATACCAACTGTTGAAATCCTTTTCAAACTGAAATTAGAGTTGGAGACAGCTTCATTCCTGACACAAATACATTTTGAAAAGGTGCATTTGCTTGTTTCCCACACGTGTTTTTCTTTGCTAAAAACATGCTGTGCAACTAGGAAAAAAGATTACTTATTTGCACAATTCTATAGTGCCTTTCTAGTCTCCGGGATGTTTGAAGGCATATGAAGACATTAAAATCCAACAGCAATATTTTTTTTCCATATTTGCTGTGGCCAATAATCACATAGAAAAGTTGTGGCTGCCTTGTAATTGGGTACATGCCGTGGTCCCACAGCCCTTTCTGTTTATGCATATACCAGAGTAGATGAATACTCACTTGTTTTATGTGTGCGAGTTTTGTATAAATAACTTTAGGAGTCAAAAAAGCAATTTGATGGCTACCACAAAGGTGTAAAAGCACATTCCTTTCTTTCCGAAACACGCAATGAATACATTTAAATATATAATGTTTAGTTTAGTGATATGAACCACAGACTTTTGTGTTGATCTTGGTTTAGTAATGCTTGGGAAATCAATTTCTTGGCTGCCAGGGTCCACTTCATGGGGTGATATCATGAATACACATTTGAAATGAAAATATGTTTCCAAAGAGAAATAGTAAAGGCAATGCTATCCTTTTAAATAACAGACACACTCAAAGCAGTTTGAATATTTAACAGAGTCTTATAATAGAGTGTGTAACAAAGTTACTGCAGATATGCTTTAACCAGATTATTTGATGATATATTTCAAGTTAATGAGGCATCTGAGAATATACAATATAAATTTGGAAATATAGTTTTATAGTTTTAAATTCCCCTGGATGTTTTACTCTGTAAAATATTATGGGCGCTGAAATTTTGTAACTAATGTTTCATGTTGACTTATTTTAATAGACCTTTGAGAAAAAATCAATGTATTTTGTTGTACTCTCATAACAGAAGTGTCACTTGAACAAATTCAGTCTAATTTAGGTCCTACGTGAAACGTCTCAAGTCAATATCCTCTGTATACTGATTTCTTCCAGTATAGCCCATTGGGATTTAATTTAATTTCCTCAAGATTTTAGGTGGTAACTGAAGTAATGTGAAAAAAATGAAATGTGAGCCAAAATGAGCATCAATTATAACTTAAAGCCACAAAATAAATGTAATAAATGTGTAATAAAGAAAGAATATTACCACAAGTTACCTTACTAATAAGCATAGACCGTAGGAACATAGAAAAGTGATCATTGTGAGTTCCAATGAAAACTATAGTGAAAATTTTTCCACTATATTGAAAAATATTAAAGTAGGAAAGTAAACATTAAAAATGCCATACATGTCAAGTAATGAAATATTAATTGTGTAATTAAATGTATCTCTAGTACTATTCCCAAATATGGTCAGTATCATACATGCCCACTTGATGAGAGTTCAGTTGCTTAGAGTGTCATCCCAATACACCAAGGCTGTGGTTCGATCCCTGGTCATGGTACATACAAGAATCAACCAATGAATATGTAAATAAATGGAGCAGCAAATCAATGTCTCTCTCCCCTCTTCTTCTCTCTCTCTAGAATCAATGAATAATCATTTCTAAAAAGTTATTAAAAACAAACATAATCAACCCTAAAATGCTTATAATTTAAATTATGATCTCATTTTGATTTCTCAAAAATATGTAAACATTTGATATTTTATTTCAGCTTTGGATACTCCAAATCTAAATGCACAGTTCCTAGAAGTTGTATTTCCTTATTAAAAGCAATACTCAAGTAAAGGAAGTTATCTCTCTGATATTGTCTTTTAATGTCTCCTTTTTATATTTTTCTTTATTTTGGGAAAAAAAAAAACAGAAGGGTATATGGCTTGTATTTCTACTGGTACCCTCTGAGTTACAGCCTAGAAACTCCCTCAAGGTATTAAGATGGGGCAATAGCAGGGGTCCTGTCATTTATATCCCATTTTCTGGGAATCACTGACCTCTATTGCCTTGTTTCCAATGTCTTGAAACAATTGCTTCAGGAATATTGTTGTGTTCTGTTTTTGATTTTTTTCAAGTGGGAGTATAAAGTAGCTCTTGCTTCTCTATCGCATTGAATGCACATTCATTTTTTAATAGAGTGTAATCATAGCTTAAATTATCATTGCAGCATAAGTATGTTCTAAGTATTTGGTTAAAGGTTTTTTTTTTTTTTGCTTTTCTTTCTTACAAAATTTTGTGCAAATGCACATATTCAATACCAATTCAATGCTTCTGAACTATATATTCATTATACATTTTACCTGATATATTCTTACCTTTGAAATATTTATTTTGTTTCCTTCTTATCTGAATTTTAAAAACTTCATTTGAATCATATATATATATATTTTAATGTTTCAATAGTAACCACTTAGGGAGTTTTGAAAATTTAGAAAAGGAGAGTGTAGTCAATACTGACAGAGTTTTTAAAGAGCAAGACCTTATTTCAAGATAGATTCTTAAGAGCCACATAGAATTACAAATTGCGTTATGATATCACCTAGAGTTCTGCTTCCGTGTCATGTGGTAATACTGGGAAGCGTCTCCAAATATTAGGTTTCAGCATACCTAACACAGCAGCTCAAGACATCTGGAAGGCGACGCCCCCAGTCCTAGGCGTGATGAGGCAAACCCAACCTGCTGCCTTCTCAGACATTACAAAGGCTTAAGTGTTAGATCATTCTGACCTCATTTTAAGGAGGTTTGGGAATCTGAGCATTTTGAATCACAATAATGACTTTAGTACTCCCTCTCAGACACCTTCTAGAGAAACTCTTAAAAATAAACCACCTTAGCAAATAGCAAAATCCATACCTTTTTTTCTTCATGGAAAATATTATCAGATCATCTTTGACAGTACACAAAGTTTAATAAAAATAGCTTTCATATAGACACATATGATTATTTTAGACCATAGTATATGGGGCTGATGGTTCTGTTGTGAAATTTAGCAGGTAGGAAAATATGAAAAGTAGTTATGTTGACCATCAGAGTTTTTCCGCAGAATGGTAAAGGGTCATATCCCCTTTCAAGAAGAAAAAGGCTTTCTTCTTTATAGTTGTGAGCAGAGTTCATCTATTGTTTAAGCAGCACTATGTCAAACATGTAATTCTAGAGTTTCTATATGGTTAATATCACTTCCTGAGTATTTTTTTTTCCATCTTCTTAAAGAAAAATGCAGACAGGTAGAGTTCTCTAGGCAGGCATACCTGGAGAGTGATTCCTGGGAAACCGATGGAAGTTAGGGCTACCCAGCTCCTTTGAATTGTAAAGATCACTTTAAAGGAGGCAAAAGAATCCATTACTTAATAAAGCTTTTTATGATTATGACCTTCATTTTTTTTAAATCATAAAGACTTATAATACATCCAAAGATGAAATTAATGAATAATTTCATTTTAGCGCATTATGTCAACAGTGTTTTCCTGAAATACATACCAGCAGTGGATGGTATAAAATGTAAATAAACCTAATGAAACACTATTATTATTTTTGACATGTAAACATGATGCACAATTAATTTATTTATAATTATGACAGAACAACTATTACTATAATTCAAAAGCTAATGCCTTTGACACTGCATATAAACATGTAGATTTCATTGAACATGAATGTGTGTGAAAGCTCATTCACATATGTGTTTGCAATCATAAGTACATTCTCCTTTAAATATATTCTGTATTAAAGACAGGTTTGTACTTGAAACCACAAAGCATTGGTCATATTAAAAATAGCTAGTGGAATGTGATATTTATTCACACAGATCTAAGTGATTTCTCCATACATGGGAGCAGAGGGACTTCAAAGAATTATGAAAGTCAAACTTATAAGGAGAGTTTCAGAAAAAAACGGTCAGTAAAATATCATCGCAAATTGTCTAATTCATTCTCCAAGTGTCCAATAGGTAAATAAATGACATTAGGAAAGTCAAAATGTCCTCTTTTTGAAAATGTCAGCCTCTTTGAAAAATGTCAGTGACAAAATAGTGTCATGTAAAACGTAATTTGGGCTGTTTTTCATGTCAGCTTTATTTCTAACACGCCTTCGGATAACTTTCCTAAACCGACTGTGGGTCTGTGCGTTTGTCTGACAGGCACTATCACAGTTCACTCTCCTTCTGCGGGTTTGCTTCATTATCCTGACCTTGACCTCCATTGGATTTCTTCTGGATCAAAGGCAAGATATGAAATTCTTTCACTTTATATAATTTTATAATGCAGTTTTTAAAATATATGTAAAACTTTGTTATTCACCCAACATTTGTTATTGAAAAAAATAAATTTGAAACTATAACCTCACACCTTTATTTTAAATGAAACATAGTAGCAGCATATCGGATTTTATATCAAGGGTACATTTTAATTCTAAATCTTTTAAATAAGAGTTAGGATTTTCAAGTTTATTTTAAAAACCTATAAATATAATGATTAATTTGGCAAAACCTAGACCATAACTATGAGTACTTAATAAAATATAAAACATATTTTGAGTATTTTTCTTTTGCCATTGCATAGTTAATAATATGTCTGAATGTGTGTGTATTTAAAGTTTATGTCCTTTACCCTCACACAGAATTTGATTTAAGGAATCCTGTTTTAAATACTAACCTGGCCAGAAAATACATTGAACAATTTTAAATTACTTTTTTGGCATGAATTATGTATTCAAATATTATAGTTCAACATTTATCAATTACTAATATTAATACTAATACCAGCATTTACATGTTATCACATACCATGGAGTGTTATTAATGCTTACAACAATACTCTGAGATAATAATGACTATAAAGCCCATTTTACAGATTAAGAAAGTCAGACAGACAATGAAAGATAGAACAAAACACAAACCCTGGCAATGTGACCAAGAATTCACAAATTGCAGAGTTTACATACATTGTAACTTTGTGAAAAACTGCAAAAAAGCTTAGTCATTCTTGAAATTGTATCTTTGTTGTAGTGTTACTGTTTCTCAAGCAGGTAACCAATGACCATTCGTTTCAGTAAATGTTAAATATAACAGTCCAGTAAACATACATTTCACTTATATTGAATGTATGCCACTTTCCCGAGGACAGCTTAATGGATGTTCTGGAACAGAAAAAGATTTTGGAGTTTCAGCAAGATCCAGGGCCACATGACCTTTCTAGTTAATGAAACTGTTTATAATATGCATTCTCTATAAACATTTGGTAAAGAACGATGCAGCCGACACATTTCACGTAGTCATATGTAAACCATGTATAGAATTGTAAACCTGCTTCCTTCAATACTTTAAAAATGGTGTTTATTTTATCATTCATTTTGTTTGGCTCTGTATCCGTACTTTTCTACACTAGAAGTAAAGTACATAAATACTAAGCCTTAAAATGAGAAAATGGAAAAATGAGTCTCAAGTCAACCTGAAATAATTACTCACATCCGCTGAATCAGAATCACATGTTAAAAATCACAATTCTATTTTTTCACCTACACTTAATAGAATTAGCAATCAGCCAATAGCTGTTGTATAGTTTACACTTTTTTCTTCAAGTTACAGTTTTTATTGAAAGAACTACCTAGGTCCATTAATGACCTTTAATTTCTTATTATGTTTATTGAGGTGACATTAGTTAATAAGATCACATAGGTTTCCAGTGTTCATTTCTATGACATATCATTTGTACATTGCATTGTGTGCCCACCACCCAAAGTCAAATCATCTTCTGTCACCATATATTTGGCCCCCTTTACTTTTTACTAACCCTCCACCATACTGGTAACCACCATACTGTTGTCTGTGTCTATGAGTTCCAGTTTTATTCCCACATATGAGTGAAGTAATATGGTTCTTAGCTTTTCTGGCCTGACTCATTTCACTTAGCAAAATGTCCTCAGCATTCATCTGTGTTGTCACAAATGGCAGTATTTCATCTTTTCTTATGGCCGAATAGTAGTCCATAGTACCACATCTTTGTCCATTCCTCCACCAAAGGTCACTTTGTGGTTTCCATGTCTTGGCTGTAATAGGTACTGCAGCAATAAACATAAGGATGCACGTATCTTTTGAACAAATGTTTTTGAGGTTTTTGGGTAGATACCCAATTAGAAGAGGGATTTCTGGCTCATATGGTAATGGTAACTCTATTCTTAATTTTACGAGGCTCACCCATAGTGCTTTCCACAGTGGCCGTACCAGTCTACATTCCCACCAGCAGTGAATGAGGGCTCCTTTTCTCCACAACCTCTCCAATATTTATCACTTATCTTGTTGATAATAGCCATTCTAACAGGTATGAGGTTGTGACTCATTATAGTTTTAATTTGCATTTCCCTCGTTTCATTTTCTTTTGAAGATTTATTTTGTCTCTATGGATATAGAGGAAAGACCAAATAAGAAAGCTATCAATTGTACCACAATAATGTCCAATTATTCTTACTGTATATAATTATTTAAAAGACTAAACTGCCTTGGGCCTTATTCAGGAACTTGTAGTGAGATATATTCTGAGAAAGGTGCCATTAGGCGATTTTGTCTCTGTGGGAACATCATGGAGTGCACTTACACAAAGCTAGATGGGTTATTCTGTTACTGTCATTGTATGTGCTGTGCTTTTATAAGACTGGCAGCATAGTAGGTTTGTTTACACCAAACACGTGACTAATTAAGTGCAGTGTAAGCCTTGATAGTTGATTTTTCCTTTTGTATGGAGAAAGTGCTCAACTTCAGCTATTATTGTTGAGGCATCCACTTCAAGGCAGGCTACCTGGAATAATCACCTTGACCCCTATATCCTGCTAGATAAAGAACCCCTCATTGAGGCTCCTTTGTTTCAGAGATCCTCGTTGATTTGAATAACTGACCATTTGGCTATTTGATTTTTTCTCTTGCTGCCCTTTAAATTCACCCAAAAGGAGTGAGCCCATGAAACCCTGGGCCCCCACCCTGGGCCCCAATAAAAGCAGAAGAACCCCAGGCCCATGTCTCTCTGTCCATCTCTCTCCCCCCTTTTTCCTCCCTCCCTGCATGCCCCCCTCTCTCCCCCTCCCTCCCTTACCCAAGCAAGACCTCCTCTTATGCCTTGTGCACTCCAGTACCTGTTTGTAAGTCACAGGTTCCTAGTGGTTATTGCTGAAAGGTGTTTTGCAAAGTAAGAATCACCAGGTCCATTCAGTTGCAACATTGTCTTTGAAAGGGGAGATGTCTGTGAGAAGCTCCCCAGAAGCAGTGGGTGCCTTCAGGCATTTCTAGCCCACAGCTTTCTATTGATAGACTAATACCAGCACAGAACAGCAGCAATAGACTGCACTATAACCTTGTAATTGCTAGGTATCACTAGACAATAGGAAGTTTTCAGCTCCATTATAATTTTATGGAAACACCATCCTACACATCACTGAAATATCATTATGCGGCACATGGCTGTATAAGTAATAGCATCAAATATGTCAAATACCAAGAAAACACAATCCTACAAAAATAAGTACAAAATTTCTTTTTAAACACCATAAAACTTTAGAAATATTGTGAAAAATATATGAAGAAGTAAGTAAATGGAGAGCGAACTGTATCCATGAATTAGAATGCTCAATATGGTAAAGATTACAATACTTAGCAAATTGATTTACATGTTCAAGCAATCTGAATTAAAATTGTGAAAGGTTTTCTCCCTAGAATTTGACAAGCTCTTCCTAAAATATATGTAGGTCACCCCGTAATAGCCAACACAGTCTATAAAAAATGGCAGAAGGTGCATAACTTGCTATCAAGATTTATTATAAGGCTACAGTAATTAGAAATGTTTTATCAGTGCAAAACTTAGAAGAGAAAACCTAGAAAAAGACTTATGCTTATAGTTCAACTTGATTTGTGATGAAAGCACCCCTGCAGGGATATGGGAGAAGGCTGACTTTTCAATAAATGGTCTTAGAAAATTTGGATTTATACATAGGAGAAAGAAAAATAAACTTGACAGATATTTCTCATCATATAAATTGGTTCTGGAGTCAGGGGCTTATAGATTGAAAAGCGAGAGGAAAACCAGTATAGGTTCCAGCAGATAGCCTAGTATTGCATCTCTATAACCTTGGAGTGTATAAAAATATGTTAATGGTATACAACAATTCCTAATATAAAGATAAAATTGACAAATTAGACTATAATAATACTAAGAACGTTAGTTTTTCAAAAATTCACTCTCCTTGAGACAATAAAGAATAAAACTAAGAAAGGAGACACTATTTGCAAATGTTAGAAGTAGCAAAGAACTTATATCCCAAAGACTGAAATTAAAAGAGTTGATAATATCAGCTGTTAGAATCTTCACACACTGAAGAAAGGCATTTATGTCATGATAGTTAATTTGAAAAACTGATTTTTCTAACATGAATTGAACATATATTTAGCATATGTTAACTCAGTAACCCAGTATTTCAATCCCAGCTACATACTACACTACACCTAAAGGCGTGTAAGGAAATGTGCAGGCAACATCGTTTATACTAAACAAACGTGGCCACCACTGACGTTCTCCACGAGGCGAAAGGATAGGATACACACACACTGCGCATGCCCACAGTGGAATACTGCGCAGGAGGGAGAGAGGCAGGCCCTGCTACGTTCAGCATCACAGACCCGTTTCACCAACGTCAGGTGGCAGATGATAGATACAAAAGAGTGCATACGGCCCTGGCTGGTGCAGCTCAGTGGATTGAGCGCGGGCTGGGAACCCGGTTCGATGCCCGGTCAGGGCACATGCCTGGGTTGCGGGCCAGGTCCTCTGTGAGGGCCGTGTGAGAGGCAACCATACATTGCTGTTTCTCTCCTTCTCTGTCTCCCTCCCTTCTCCTCTCTCTAAAAATAAATAAATAAAATCTTAAAAAAAAATTAAAAAAAAAAGAGTGCATACGGTATAATCCCATTTATAAAAAGTGAGAAAAAGATAAATCTGCAGATTCACTTTTAGAAATTTATGCTCAAGTGCTTAAATTTTTTTTTTTAAAGAGCAAGACAGGGTATGATTACCATTAAGGTTGAGAAATTGATGCTTGCTGAGACAGTGGGGTGGGGGAGTGAAAATATTGAGGAGGTAAGCGGTATCTTTGGGGTGCTGATCTTGGGAGGTAGTTACGTGGTTGCTTATTTGTTGAAAATCACCAAGCTGCGTATTTTTGTTTTGTGTACCTCTCCATATGTATGTTTCATTTCATAATATGAAAGTTTAAAAGGTAAAACATATAAGAAAATTAACAAAACACTTTTAAAATAGGAGTCTTATTTTGTTTTTTAAATAGAAAATGTCCCAGATATCATTTTTAAAATAATTTATCATAATAAAATATAATATTATTTTACAAGAGGAAAGCTTTTTTAATATTTTTACACAAAAATTAATCACATTACTTGAATGCAAACAAATCATAAACTATTATTCTGTTTCTATTGCATTTAAAAATGTATACTTTTTTACTAAAATGTTGTTACATTCAATTTTACAGAAATAATGAGTCATAATAAACAGTAGAAGAAAAGTTTTACATTAAAAGTATATTACCTTAGATTTTCTTCACTTTTTTCTATATATCTAACTTCTAAAATAAATCTACTTATATTATGACATTAATTCAAGAATATTTTCATTAGAAAATTCACTTGTGTTTTACAAAAAGATTTAATTTTTGAAGTGTTAGATGACTATCATCTGAAGTTATTTTAAGCTGATAAAGTATCTCTTTTTACTATCATTATAAGGCAATCAGTAAATGCTTAACTGTGTGTGACATTCAACTCAGTTTCATATATGCAAAGACACATTTCATATATTTAGAGGTTATATATAGAGAAAATATTCATAGAAAAATAATTAACAAAGGCCCATATTTATGCTACCTATCAAATTAGGCACAGCCACACAGATTTTATATTCTTAGTGTTTCAGAACTTGACTGCTCATGATTTTAGAGCACTTGACTATACCAGTCCTCCTAGCAAGTCACTTTTTAGTGACTGAAGTGTAAAGATAAAGGTATTGAGTGAGGGAAGCATCACTTAC
The DNA here is from genome assembly GCA_004026765.1 of Micronycteris hirsuta. Lineage (NCBI taxonomy): Eukaryota > Metazoa > Chordata > Mammalia > Chiroptera > Phyllostomidae > Micronycteris > Micronycteris hirsuta. Next base: position 37,696 of record PVJI01001832.1, read on the forward strand.
TTTAAACCGCCAAATTAGGTTGTCTATTATTTTATTTATTAGTTGAGAGTATGCTTCCCCCTCACTCATCATGCTCAAACTAAGCAATTCATTTATAAAGAACAGGTTTTTTTTAAAAGATGCATTTTATTTCTTTTGTTGGTTTGTTTGTTTTTGTTTTCTTAGTCCGATGCCTGTTTTCAACTTCAGAGGCACATGCTCCTCAAATATATTAAAAAAAAACTATGTATTTCTTGAAAAATTAAAAGAAATGTATGTTACTGTATTAATTATCACATGTAAACATGCAGATTTAAAACTAATGAATGCTATTGACACTGATTTCAGACCTAAGGCAGCTGCTGTGGAAACTTCCCGTTGCTTGCTGTTTCTGACGCTGTGTAGGTTTGGTCACCTGAAGCCCCTCATCTCTTCCCTGTCCTTTGTCTTTGAGGTAAGACATTTGCTTCAGGTGTCTACAGCAGGGTGACATATCTATTGCATATTTCATTCATCCACTCAACGATGTTTTTGTCTATTTTGTGACTAGTCCTTGTGGGAAATGTTTACCTGTTCACCTACTTACCAAAACTTAATTGTGTCACCTCAAGCTAATTAATAATGTGAAGCCTCTTTTTCTGGTCTCTAAATTGGAATTGGTGTGGCTAACCTCATACAGTTTTTGGACAAGTTACACAGCATGATGTTCATAAAGAAATTAGGGCCTTGGTTGGTTCTCAATGAGTAGTAGACGTGACTTATAAAAAGTTCTCGGAAGAGACTTTGCCATTTGGGATTTTTCTTTTATGGGTTAAAGTGAAAACTGTAAGCTATTTTGTCAATTACCTATAGTTCTACAGAATTATAGTTACATAAGTGGCAGTTCTATAGAAATAAAATCATTAGTGTCATTAGGAATTTTTTAAAACAAAAAAATATATGTTATAATTTGCCCTTATGTGATGATTATTATCTTTTAAGAACTACATTGAACATTTGGGTATATATTTATTGTTTCAGATCTTAAACATCTGTTAAAAAAAGCCTTTAGTTTCATCACTAATGTTATATATACTTAAAGAAATTCAGAAATATGTATACATGACCCCAAAAAACTATTCAAAATCAAAGAATGGCATTTTCACACTCTAAAGGAGGGAAGCCACTCTAAATGTACCACAAAGTAATTCCACTTAATGAATTCATTTTGGAGTTTATTGTGGGAGTTTACCTAAATGCTCTAAAAGTAAATGGAGAATGTGCTTCTTTAAGTTATTCTTGGTATAAAAAAGTGGTAATGTGTGCTTATGGAAACATATTATATTTGGATTTCTTTGGTGATGAGATAGTGGAAGGCAGTCTAGTGTGTCTGACTTTTGAATATGACGATACCTAGTAGGAAAATACTGTCCACTTACTTACAGTCAGTAAATTATACAGGTGGAAGTGAATGGGTAAAACTTGAGCTTTGACACCACAATGCCTGGATTTGAGTTCAGGCCTGGGAGCTTACTGTGTGTCCTGGGGCAGTTCATTGACCCCGTACATATTCTTAGCTTTGCCTTCCTCATCTGCAAACAGATGAAGTAATAATGACTATCTAGTAGAGTTTTGAGGATTAAATGATAATCTATTTAAAAGATTTAACACGGTCCTTAACACACAGGACTCAATAACTGTTAGCTTTCGTTATTGTTACTTAAAGATCCCTTGGACTAATTCTGTGGCTTGCTTTGGGGTTCCGAAGTCAAGCATGGTGAGTCGGGGGTGAGGAGGAGAAACAATGTTGAACTAAAAGTCATCATTATGAATTCTCAGTTTGACCCTCACTCTGTGACATGGGACTCTGTGCCTCTGGTTGTTTACTTATAAAATAGATTTAATGAGAGCTAATACACATTGAGCTTTTACTGTGCTCTCAATGTCTTACTTTTATATTCCATTTAATCCTCATGTCAGTGTAACTCATGATATGGTTACTATTATTATTATTTTTATAATGAGAAACTTGAGTTCCAGGCAGGGTAAATAGCTTGTTTGGATTAACGTAGCTAACAAGTGAACACATCAGAATACAGACTCAGGCAGTCTGATGGTATTGCTCTTGCTCAGCCAGCAACATTTCATTCCATGCCACGAGAGCAATACTCCTCTACCTCAAGACTTTCAGATGAAAAATACAAATACAGTGCAGCAAAAGCATCTTGAAAATAGGAAGAGCAAAAATAAAAAGTCTTAACAATTTAACCACAACATATTCTTAAAAGGCTAATGGTTTGAATAGCTTACCTCTGAATTATTTTTGGTTTACGATTCAAGGAAGGGAATACACCAGGGCAAAAATCTTTCAGGCTGCTCACCGACCCTTTATGGAATGCGTTATTGTTCAGGTTCCAACCTGTGGCCCATTACTCAAGCCTAGACATTGCCTGTGATTCGCCACTAAAACTTTTCCTTAAAATGGTGTAAGAATAGTATCTACTTCACATGGTTTTTGGAAAAATTTTAAAAAGCACCAACAGTAGAACATGAGAAATACTTGATCCATTTTAATTACTATCTGTTATTAATACTATTAAAATTACTATTAACCATTGGATTTCCATGGTTAAAAATGAACAGGTCTTCTCTGACCAGCAGTTAAAAACCCTGTGGTAAGCAGTGGGTGAGCAAAGATTAGCGTTTTAATCTGTGAAGCAGCCTTTTCTTCCCTTCTTTTTCATGTTCAAAATTTTTTAAGTTACAACCAGTTTCCAATTCTTATTTCTTAATTGTGAACTTCAAATTTGCTTTTCTTTCACATTTTTATTTCTTAGAACTTTATGTGAATATCTGCCATTTATAATAATTTTTCATAAAATTGTTCTTTGCTCTGCACAAGGAATGTAAGAACTTAATCAATTACCTCATTAACTCCATTCAATGTGAATCATGGCTGACTGACTCGGAGTAAAAGTACTACAAGGACACGATGTTCTCATTTTTCTTTGAATCTGTCATTAGCATCAATGTCATTGAAACCATTAGTCCCCTTTCTTTTATAAATCAACATTGTATATAATGGCAGCGTCAACCCTGTGACTCTCCTCTATCTGGAAGGTTGGCCGGAGTTGTTCTGTGGGTGAAACCTGGACAGGTGGCGCTGACGGCGGAGAGCACCTTACAGAAGGGAGAATCCAGTGAAAACTCCAGAAGCAGGGCTGACCACAGACTGATTAAGTGATGAGATGAACTAGTAACAACAGCCCAAAGTGTGGGTCCTAAGATCAGATAAATGAGGACTCACTGAAGTTAGAACCAACTTGCCTTGCTTTTTTTGGGGGGGGCGGGGAGCGAGGGCAGGGGCAGGTTTATTCAACACTTACTGAATGCCTGCTCCAGCAAAAACAGAGCAAGGTCAGGCACGTTTTTGGTTGATGCTCTGTACAGCTCTCAAAAGGCTGCATTTAAGATATTGGCCAGATTATGTTCTCATTTGGAGGCTCAACTATGGAAAAAAACACTTCCTAGCTCACTCAGGTTGTTGACAGAATTCATTTCCTTGCAGCTATAGGACTTTTGGCCCCAGCTTGTTTTGGCCCTGGAGGCTGCCTGCAGGTCCCCACCCCACTTCCTCAACAGGGCTGTTTAGTTCATCAAGCCAGCAAGGAGAGCTTCCGGGAGGTCTCAGTCCCTCTTGTAAGGGCTTTACCTGATTAACCCAGGCTCATCTAGGATAATCTTGTTTTAGCAAATGAAAGTCCACTGACCCCCATTGCTACTCTGAACACATGTTCTACTATCTCCCCATCGCACACTCAATTTCAGACATCTGCTTTGCTAGGAACATGTTTAGTACACCTGCCTCAGTACCTTTGCACTTCATTTTGCCTTTGCTTTTTCCCAGGAATCCGCATGGTTTTTGCCCTCACATCAGGGCTTAACTGATATGCCACCAGCCTTCCCTTGGTACTATTTTCATTAATATTATTGTTGTTTTCTAGTTTTGCCTTCTGCACACTAAGGATATTTTTACCATAGTACTTATTGTCATCAAATAAATGTATACAAGAATATAAATATATATGTACATAAATGTTTGTCTGAATTATAGTCTGCTCCCTCTGCAACTGTAGCAGACAGAAACTGGGGTGGCCCATGATCCCTGCACCTGCTGTTTATGACTATCAGCCTGCATGATCAGCCTGGATAATTCTTATTCCTAGAGTGTGGATGAGACCTGTGACTTGTTTCCAGCCAGTAGGGTATGGCAAAGACTCTTGGACATTTATTTTTTTGTTTAGATACTATAAAGGAGCACTGACAGAACCTGCTCCTTATACAAAGAATATTGAATTAAATAATTATTAACTACAAATAACAAGGCATGCATATTCAGATGTCCCTTGTTATTTAAATAGTTGGCCAAATACACATATCAGAAAGCAAAGAAAGGTTTAGCTGTTCTTAGTAGCTTCATGTTTTCACAAATTCTTCCTTCTTTCTTTTTCGGTAAAATTCAGCCTTCTTTGAGGATTAAGTTATCTGTGTCCGTATAACAAACCAACACAAAACTTAATGGCTTAAAATAATTGCTCATTATTTTTCACAATTCCGTGAAGATTTTACTGCTGCTCTCACCTGGGCTTGCTCACGGGACTACATGCAGCTTAGGGATCAGCTGGACTGGCAGGTGAAACATCAAATCACCCAGGTGACTCGGCCCCCCTAAAGCCCAGATTTGGTGCCCTGCGACTTCTAGCTTTTCCCAAAACTAAAGTCACCTTTGAAAGGGAAGAGATTTCAGGCCTTCGACGAAATTCAGGAAAATACAATAGGGCAGCCGATGGTGATTGGGAGAAATGCGTGAGGTCCCAAGGTGCCTACTTTGAAGGGGACTGAGGCATCATTGTCCTGTGTACAGTGATTATTATATCTTGTATCTTCTTTAATAAATGTCTCTATTTTTCATATTATATGGCTGGATACCTTCTGGACTGGCCTCACAGTGTAGACACATTTTCTGAAGCCATCTTAAATGATTCATTTAAACCAGGGGTGTCAAACTCATTTTCACCAGGGGCCACATCAGCCTGCGGTTGCCTTCAAAGGGCTGAATATAATTTTAGGACTGTATAAATGTAACTACTCCTTCACTGTTAGTGAGTTGAAATTGCATTTGGCTGTTTGAAGGCAACTGTGAGGCTGATGAGGCCCCCAGTGAAGATGAGTTTGATACCCCTGATTTAAACTATACTTCTGGCTACATAATTAATTAATGTAAGGAGGAGAGTGGACCCAACTTCTTAAGGAAATCTATGCTAATCTGCCATAAATGTATTTATGGATTCAGGGGGAAAATAAAACAAACACATAAAGACTGACCTCTGAATATTTATTGTATACAGTAGTTTTGACTAATCTAGTTCAATATTATTCACACTTCAAATATATTTATCAATTGTACAATGTTTGTTCATTAGTAGTAGTTATATTAGTTTTAAGTTATGCTTTTGCTCTTATCAACTCATAATTATATTTCATTATGTAGCACTTGTTGTATATTCAATTATACAAAGTATCTTTAAAAGATAATGCAATGAAAACCACCATGTTAAAACTACAATGTTACACCCTGGCTCATGTGGCTCATGGATTGAGTGCTGGCCTGCAAACCATAGGGTCGCTGGTTTGATTCCCAGTCAGGGCACGTGCCTGGGTTGCAGGCCAGGTCCCCAGGATGGGGCATGAGAGAGGCAACCACGCATGGATGTTTCTCTCCTTTTTTCTCCCTCCCTTCCCCTCCCTAAAAAAAAAAGATTCAAAAATATTTTTAAAAATACTATAATATTATAATACCAGTGAAGTCTTGTTTACACTGTGTGATCTGCTTGCTACCTGTGTGATCTCATCTCTTTCATACCTCTGTAGATAGAATCATTATTTTGCAGTTTATGCTTATCATATCCATGCTTTTTTCTAAGCAAAGTCAAGTTTTTTCATATATACGTACATTTTGGATTAAACAATGTTGGATTTATTTTTTAAAAATTTCAGTACAATAAAATGGTGTCACACTATAGTTTCCTGCAACTTCCTTTAATGTATTGAATGTTTTGTTTCTAAAATGTATCCTTTTTTTGCATGTAATTATAGTCTATTAATTTTCCTTGCAGTAGAATATTAACTTGTATGACTCTATCAAAGTATCATTCCTTTAGTGTTTGTTTCTAGCTTTTACTTTCACAATACTGTAATGAAAATTCACGCACGAGTCTTCTAGTGCACATGGCCTGTATGGAGTATTCCTAGGTTATGAAGCTCAGTGGGTTGTAGGATCTGTGCCTGATTACCTCCTTAAAGGAACACCGAGTGGTCTTACAAGTTGTAAAACCTACTATCGGAGTGTAGATTTCCTCAGCAAAGTCAGAGCTGTCAGGTTTCTCAACTTTCATTCGTCTGGGAGTAAATGATATCTCATTGTATTTCTGATTACCATTCTCCTATTTACTACTAAAGTGGGTCATCATTTTTTGTCTCATTTACTCATTTTTCTATTTGGTTATTTTCTTCTGCTCTGTTTTAGAAATTCCATACATAATGATATCAATGTTTTGTCACTTATACTTTTTTAGCGAGGTTTATAGACAACTTGAATTTCAAATACATAAATCAGCTTCTCCTATCCTTTAGTAAGGGGCATACTCAAGATCAAAATTAGTTCAGAATCTACTCTATGGTGTATCAAAACTGCTAAAATGTATTGAAATTATCCTATACCCATAATGCTATATTCCTGAGTACATATGAATCTTCTATTGGACAATTCAAGTAATAGGCATTTATCTGTGTATTAGCCATGTGTCAAATAGATCAATATGAGTCACTTCACCCACTAGATTATAGTCCCAGATTGTAAACTCTCCTCTATTCCATAAATTAAGAAATTTGAAAGTAACCCACATGTGGCCTATAAAAGAATGTTTATAGGACAGATGAGATTTTTATTTTCAGCAAAAAATGAAAAACTCTTGCAATAGCATAACATACACAAAAATTGAGTGTTCAGCAAATTCCCTTTGAGAATTTTTATGTGTTCATATAATACAGCATTGTTACACTTCTTCCTTTACCTCTACCTCAAGTATCACTGAAAATTTCCTTTAAAACACTTTTATTCTTTTACCCTCTTTTATCACCCTTACATTTTTAGAATCTAAAGATATAATTTTTCAAGGTGTATCATCACATATAATTAATAAATATTCACTCGGTTCCAAGTCCTGTGCACAAACCTCCTATGTGTAAAATCGGGCACAGGGTTCATGTATCTCTCATGTCCATCTCGTGTACTCTTTTGTAAGAGTGGTTGGAAAATAACTGATGTATTGAGCATGGTGCAGATTAAGTAGGGAGTGAAAAAAGCTACTTGGGGTGATTTACATGAGGCCCCCGTTTAAAAAAATACTGCCCATTTCCTGTGATTCTTCTAAAAGTCATTACTTTCTACAAGCAACAAAATACTTCGTAAACAAAGTAAAGCAATATTAGAATATAGAGCTGCTTTGTTACTGTCATTTTTTTAAAAGAAAAAAGACACTAGTTTTTACACAGTAGATGGTAAGTTATCACATCAAATTTTCTGCAACTCAGAAAATTGGCTCTTGTGTGGGATTTTTCTAGTACGAATCTGCATACTAGAAAATATTCATTCGTGATAGTTTTCCATATGTCATGCTTTTTTATTAGATGGTTTAAAATTAAGAAATATAAACATATCTTACACTCTTGCCCATCCATCCCTCTTCCTTAGGCCCTTATTTGTAAAGTCCTCACACAGACATCCACCAAGTCCATTTACTTTGCCAAATACTTCAGGTTCAAAGAGTTATCCACCATCAAGCGCTTTTCCCCCCATTTTAATATTATGTGTATTATGAGGAACATGCATTTTATATATTTCTGATTACTTACACTGAAATCATCAAAACATAGGTGTTTTAAGGAGAATTTTACATTGAAAATTGAGCTTTTCCAAAAAAGGTATTTTCAGTGCATTTCTTTTAGTTTTTGTTTCGTTTACGTTGTCCCGCCGTTTTGCTGGTTTGACTTTTCTTGTTTGAAAACAGGAAGCGAATCCTTGCCAAGAGTAGATTAACCAGAAGAGCAAACATATTGAATTTAGTTCACCATTGCAAACTTTGGAATTTTGAGTGAGTTCGAAAATAGATATGATCTCTATTAATTATATTGTTTGGGTAAAAATAGAAACTCAGGAATGTCAGAAGTCTAGTTTTCTGCATGGCCCATTTCTGAGCACCGACCCGGTTTCCGTCCTGCTGACTCCTGTCCCTCCGCATTTTTCACCGCTGTCCTTTCACCTGACATTCGTGGGTATAATCGACCAGCGGCAGCCTGGTGAATTACGAGCAGCAGCTTAAGGTAAACATCGTTTACTCCTAAGAAATTATTTCCACATCACCTAGGTTTTCTGCTTGGCATTAAAAAAAGAGAGGCCCTACCCCTTTTTGTAATCACCTGCCCTACATTTGAAATAACAAAGAGCCTCTCCGCTAGCCTGAGTGTGCCACGCGCTGTGCGTGATTTATGGCCTGAGCATCGGACACTCTACGTGCACTAACGAGATGGCCCGCTGCGTTTGAAATGTATCCCCCGAAGGAAAGCAAACACAGCTTTGTGATATAAAGCCTTGTCAGCACGCAAGGAATTAAACACATACAAGTTCTAATTTTTCGTTTTCCTTTTTGCGTTGCCTTTAAGAATCGCTGAAATCGGTTAAGATCCGTGGGTGGACAGGATTTCATAGATTAGGCGAAGGCTCTAAGGGGAATCCTGACCCCGAGAAAAAGGTGCAGGGGTATTTGGCAAAACCTCAACGTGGTTTCCACGAGTACATGACAGAGACTCATTATGGGCTTGGTGTTGCCTGTGAGCTGGTTTCGCTGCCATCAACTATGAGGCCAGAATGCCTGGTTCCAGATGCTCTCGCCAATTGACCGTAAAATTGCTATGCATTTCTGGCCAAGTCCGAGAATTTAAAAGCCCCCTCCCCCTTTCCTCAACACCCTAACCCCCAATTCCCTCTAAAAAGCTGCTCATTATTCTTCCTTTGCCCCCTGATCTCAGCAAAAGAAATACTTCTGGAATCAATTAGAAATGTCTGCCCTTGATGAGGTTTGCACGTGAGTTTGGAGTTGTGAGGCTTTGATAGGGCAGCCAACAGCTGCAGTTTCAGGTGGTAAAATCTACGAAGGAATTTTCCAGGGTTTATTTACCATCGTAAAATTTTTAAAAATAGGCAAGACAACTCGGGAGACTATCTTATATGCCTTTGAAAGTGAGGTTAAATTTAGATTATGTATTTATTTTATTCGCAAAGAGCAAATTAGAGATTTCTTGTTTGGGGGTCTCTTTCCATTGCTTTAATAGATTGTGTCAAATGGTTATAAATACTCGAAATAGAGGGTCTCCTTTTGGAAGGTTAATGGTAAAAAGAGCATCTGTTATTTCTTCTGTCATATTAATTGCTTGACAAGTAAAGATAGTCAAGGTTAATGGAAATCAGAAACTGTCTCCTGAAAATAATGTGAATACTGTGCAATATATTGGCCTGCTCTCTATCTCTCTAGCTATATGTATATATGTTAAATAAAAATTTACAATATTTTTTCTTTTAAATATAACTATTTAGTAACCTTTTTTTAAATAGTGCTTATTTAATATGACACTGTAAATTTTTTATGTTTATGTGTTCAATTAAAATACGTTAGCTATTGGAGCATGAAAATGACATGATTTTCTTAAAGTCAAATTGAAATGCATGGTAACAACCCAGGTATCCAAATTATCACTTAGCACTTTCAAGCACATAGTGTTTCCTTTCCTTGAATATATGAGATGCTTCTTGGGAGTTGGCTTCCATTTCTCCTGCTGGCTAAAATTCAGAGACAGTTTCAAGCATACATTTTTACCACTAAAATTTTCACTCATGCCTTCAAGAAATGCTACCAAACAATTTTTCCCCCGAGAATCACTGTTATAGAACTTTAGTTTTCAGAACTACCTCTTACTTCTATAATCAAGTGAATTTTTAAGCACTTATTATTTCCCTTTAAAGTATTGCCATTTTTACTTTTATAATGGTAGAGAGGCCATTTATATTTGGTAGTGTCTCCATATTTAAAGGTGACAAAGATAAGTTTAAATTTTATGAGCATTCTTTGTACATGTGCAGACATTTGCCCACTAATCAGCCTGGGTTCTAGAGTGAAGTTTATTAGGGAGTAACCTGCATGAGTAAATAACTGTATTTACCTAAAATATAGTACAGATTTATTATATTCATGGAATAATTTTAAGTAGGCTAAAGAATTAAGTGAGTTAGACCACTTAATGTTCTCATGCATGTCACAATGTGATAAAGATTAAAAAGACATATTTTACCTAATAATTTCCTGGGTAAAGTTGCATGCAACCAACAACAAGAGTGAAAAGTAACTAGGCTGAACAACTTTTTTAATTACCATCTTTCAAGAATCATGCCTCATTTTTCCTTCTCAATATTCTCCATATGCCCTGCACATCGCTAGTGAACCAAGCTTCCGTTTCTGAGTCAAACAAAAAGCAAGCTACAGGCAACCTTTAAGAACACTCTGGTTATTCCTTCACTGTGATCGAATTGTTACAGAAAGGAAAAGCTGGCTAATTTGTTCATTCCTTTTCTCTTAGATGAAACATCCTGTGTGACAGCTTTTACACATCCCATGTAAGCAAATGTTCAGATGGAAGAGCAAAATGAGCTGTTTGGCATTAAACCGATTGACAGTTGAAACATTCTCTCCAGGGTGGAAGTGGAGGTCTACTCTCCGACTCTTAAATATTAGGTGTTCTCTTAGGTCTCAGGTGAGACTACTGCAGGCTCACTAATAACATTTGGACATGTAATCTCAGAAAAAACCCCTAGCTGGTGGAAAAGCGCTGCCTGATACCCTCACTTACCGCTCCTAAGTTTGCTGTTTAAGCGGCATCATCTTCTCTGCATGCTTACATAAAGGATCCAGGGGAATTGACTGATACAGATTAAAACCGAATAGGGATTTTTCCACACAGTTTATGCTGTCGTTTACATTATTTCTACCAAAATTCAGTTATTTCCATGGGTTTTGATCTAGTGTATAGCACTTGAAGATATTACCTCTCTTAAATTTTGTTTGTTTATTACAGTGTCAGACACTGGCTGGGCATAGCTTCATACAAGTCTTTAAATTACTTGTGATGAGATGGAAGAAAAATTGGACTCATATTCCAGACAGATGCTGTTCTGAATTAACAATGTGAGGAAAGTCACTTAGTTCTCAGTTTCACCATCTGTAAAGTCAAGGGAATGAAGCAGATTTCTAAAGTTACTTCATTGTTTAAGATTTCATACTGGCTGTGTAATTTTAAGAAAAAAACATTAAATAGTTGATATTGGTTTATGTTCATATAATTAATTCGCTAAGAAGAATGAGATTCTGAGGAATCTTTGAGTACTGAAGAGTTGAACCTGTGAGATTTTTCAGTACATGGTACATGAGAATATAACAGACAGGACTAGGGTTATTATGATACTAATTGTGCTTTGGGAAAATTTGACTGGATCTCCATATAATCACCACCCTGCTCTTTTCAAACTGCAAGGCACTCCAAATGAATGAATCATCGAAGTAGATTAAAAAAAAAAAAAACCAACAACAATTTGCTTGCTATAAATCCATCTTCCAGACAGGTTTTCTTACTGGTAAGGATAGAGCTTAGAGGAATTCCAGACCGGTGGAAATGGAGTCAGGTCATTGGAGCAGAGCCTGGAACAAATTTGTGATTGGGAGAATATTGGATATTAGAATACTAAAGCCAGTATCTTTGATGTAAGTGATAGTAAGTCTTTAAGAAGGCCGTCTGAGAATCCACATGCCAAAAACCGATAATAGCTCTCTGCACAGAGAATGTTATCAGCATTCAGCAAGATTAAATTATCGTCAATGTGTCTAGTGTAAAGGCAGCCAGAGGTATATATTTCTTCCACTTTGTTCTCCTAAAGTGTTCATTTTAAGTCACTGGGATATCACTCACAGAAAAATGTCTCAATATGAGTCCTATTAGATGTTTACAATAAGCATGTGGAAGTGTTTCATCAAAATGCATTAAGCAGATAATTTAGGGAAACTTTAAGGCTTGATCTTCCATTTTTGTTAATGATGATGTGTGGAAATCACAAAAATTATTTTTCTCGGTTTACTAAACACTCTTCAGGAGACTGCTGAAGGCCATGGATAATTTTATGTAAGATTTCCATTTACTTTAAATTCATCCCTAAACCGAAGTAAAATGGCAGACTTATTTCAACTTGCAGTGGGACTTTTCACTCAGACGTATTCCATTATTTCAGAGGAAAATCTTCAAGTAAACGGGAGGGAAATACTGTACTCAAATTTCACTCCAGAAAATATGGCCCTTAAAGGTAGGTTCTCTGGCTCTAGAAATACACTAGGGTTGTAAAGAAGTAAACAGAAAGGAATTTAGCCAAAGATGTAGTAGAATAACACATATTAGAAAATACCTGTTTAAAAAAATACAGTATGTTTCAAGACATTTAATTTTACTTGAAAATTAAAAATTCATGTTATTCTTTTCATTCAGCCTTCTGTCAGCTCATCCTCAGTTGTTTTATTTTGACCATGGTAATTTCATTCATCATTCAGTGCGCTTTTACTTATTTCTGTCCAGCATCCTTCTAAACATGTATTTGACATTAGCAATATATAGATGTGTTGATGGGAGATTTTTTAAGATAGAGGATATAGATGAATGAATTCAAGTATCCATCCTATTCAGGATGGAGTTGGGTCATTGGAATGTGGGCCTTTGGAGAAAAAATTAGACTTTGAAATGCTGAACTATTCTCCTTGGATTACATAAAAATCACAAGGGATTTTACAAGGTGAGGCAAAAATAGGTTTACAGTTGTGAGTATATGAAACACAGAGTTTATTCTTGTATTATTACTTATTAATCATTGTATTATTTTCCATATGAACCATGTCAACTTACTTTTGCCCCACCCCCTGGATTTACTCCCATTTCTGCAAAAGTATGTTTATAAAACATTATGATGTATATTATTACATAACAATATACACTATAGTCACAATAACTATATTATAAAGCATTATTATAAAAGCATTATTTTGAATGCCAAAGGTATTCTGGACTAAAAATGTTACAAAGAGTAATAGTTAACCTCAGGAAAATGTCTTTCAGAGTGAGAACTGTGAGTTTAATTTATTTTGAAGAGGAAATGCAAAAGAGGTTATAGGGGGTTACTTCTGACATAAGAATAGGTCTAATATCCCAGTAATTGTCTCCCTTTTGTATTCAGGCCGGGGGATTACAGGCTTTGTTTTGCTTAGGTGCCTGCCAGTGAGCAGGGTCTGTGAGAAAACACAGGAATCCTGAGCTAAATCCCACCTTTGGTTGTACTTGGTTTGACCTGCACTGAACTATTTGTTTTTCATTTAAAATTTGGTAAGTTACAAACCTTTTTAAAGGATGAGACTTTAAGAACCAGGATGTATGGTTTCTCTTGAATAATTAAAAAATGTGGCCACCTTGAACCTGCATTCCCTCAAGACATGAATGAGTTGGAGCCAAGGAGCAGTTTAAATCCACGAACGAACTGTCCTCTGGGCAGGATTTGATTTTCTTAGACCATGGGCATCAAGCAGGAAAGGCAAATAGATATCTAGCATGTGAGTCCCTGTAACTTTGTGCCACAGTATAAAATACTAGCCCTGGCTGGTGTGGCTCAGTGAGTTGAGTACTGCCTGTGAACAGAAGGGTCGCTGGTGTGATTCCCAGTCAGGTCACATGCCTGGGTTGAGGGCCAGGTCCCCGGTTGGAGGTGTGCAAGAGGCAACCAATGATGTTTCTTTCACACAGCGATGTTTCTCTCTCTCTCTTTCTCCCTCCCTCCCACTATCTCTAGAAATCAATAAATAAAATCTTTAAAAATATTTTAAAATAGAATAAAATACTAGATTTCCTCTGATAGGTTAAAGAAGGATGTTTATACTTTGAGATGAAAATAAATAGGAGGGCAAACTGTGGCTCTCAGCTGTCTTCATTTGAGCTACTTTTAGAATTTGGAGAAACCTAATCATCCTTTTTGGCACTTTATAGATATGCCCTACATCTAAGAGATTAAGTGACTTGTCCAGAGTTACATGATTAGTGAAGGACCAGGACATGGATCTAGGCCTTTTGGTATTTGTATATGCATGCAGTTGTATGCACACAAAATTGTTCAGGAAGTACGCACACAAAGACACACACACACAGTAACAGTGGAGTCCTCTGGGAAGAATTGCATGGCAGGAGGGCAAATGAGGAAGGGAACTTTCCCCAAAATCTTCTTGAGGTTGATCCATGTGAATGTCCTACTGTACTACCTATTTTTAAAAAGAACCTGTATTGGCATTTCAAAGAATAATTTTTTCCACGAATGTAAAAGAAATACATATAACCCATAAAAACATGTAAATTAGATACAGAAAATAGTTCCTTGAAGATGCACCTTGAACTTAAACAAGTGGGTCTAATTTTTTAAAAAATAATAAGGTGCAGCCCTGGCTGGTGTAGCTCAGGGGATTGAGTGTGGGCTGGGAACCAAAGGGTCCCAGTTCGATTCCCAGTCAGGGCACATGCCTGGGTTGCAGGCCAGGTCCCCAGTGAGGGCCATGTGAGAGGCAACCACACATTGATGTTTCTTTCCCTCTCTTCCTCCCTTCCCCTCTCTCTAAAAATAAATAAAATCTATAAAAAATAAAAAAAATAATAATAAGATGCAGTTTAGTTCAGACGACTTTGTTTTTTCCTTATAAGTCAACACTAAAATAACTATTTTTCTAAAACCGTATGTTGCATATGGTCAACTCATTTTTTCAGATTTTAACCCTTAAATAAATTAAAATTAGCAACTTGTCTAGTATCTAATTGTTGGATTTTTTTCAAGTATAACTTTTTAAGTGTCTTCTGTTTTTAAACAAGTGGGGAGGCTTGAAATGAAAGGAAGGGTTACAATGCAATATTCCTCTTATTTAGGAGTTATGCAAGAAAGAGTTCTTAAAGTAAATTATCCCCATAACTGTCAAATAAAAACTGCCTGATAAAGGAAGACTAACAAATGTCATGTTTTACCATTGAATCCTAAGTCCAGAACCCTTGAAGCACTTTGTAATGTTTAAATGTTGGAAATAGGTGTTATGAAGAAATGAATACACAAAGCCCAAGTTATTTACTAACTAAAGTCCAGAGACCTAGACCAAATAATGCTGTTACCTCTTTCCCAATGGAATTTGAGTGATTACATCTGTCTCGGCAAAAGTGGTTTGGTTTATCTTAATGTAGAGTCCATGTAATGCTTATATTACATTGTTTACATTGCTGATTGAAAGCTAATATATAGAATATGCAGTTTGAGATGCCTGTTTCTAGTTTGAAATGTATAGTTTTTATATGACAAAGAATTCTATCAATGGGTTTTGAAATTCACCTGAGTTTAACACACCTTTTTTTATGACATCTGCTAAGATTCAATATTTTTCTTTCTATTAAAACAAGATATATTTAAATGACCATTTCTTTGGTTTATAAGAAAATGTTCAACTGTATTGAACAATCATACTAGCACTTTTAACAAGAATTAACATTTTATTACTAAAACATTGATGTTTCATTCACCTTACTTGGATTTAATTGATTGATTAGGCCCATCAATCACTTGCATATTCAACAGATATTTAAGAGTACCAACTTTGTTGTGGCATCGTTAATAGTGGATTGGAACAAGGACTGGACTCATACATGTTTCTGGTTAGATCCTAATATTGATATTTACCAACTCTGTGAATATTGGCAAGTGTGTAAACTTTCTGGGGCTAATAATATAATCATTGCAAGAATTAAATGAAATATTGTATGTAAAGTGCTTTGGGTCATTTTTGCTACACCATGAATGTTTAACCATTGCTAGCTTCTAGATGATGAAAATAACAATACTGGGGGGAAATAGCAAATGGGATATTATCCCAGTCTTTAAGGCCTGGGAGCAGATGAGCAAACAAACTCATAATTCCAGTGGAGTTTGATGAATGCTATGTTAAAGTTAAGCACACTCTGAGATAAAATAGAAGAAAAACATAAATAATCTGGCTGTGGTGAGGGATAAGACTTCCCGAGGTGGTGATGTGTGTCTTAAGCATGAATGAAAGTTTAGCAACTGAAGGAATATGAGAAAGCACATTTTGTGTAGACCAAACATCTTGGGCCAATGTCAGTAGGTGAGAAAATTCCTGCCATGTTGGAAAATTGGCAATAGTTCTTTATGGCTACAGGGATAAATGAGAGTGCAAGAACACAAAGGATGATATTACACAAACGAAGATGAGCAAGAGCAGAAAAAGACGTGTAGAGAGTACACATAAGAAGTTTGGATTTGTCCTCAGGGCATTACCGATGGTGCCATTGAAGAGGTTGTAAGCATAAGAGCCATTTAAAGATTAGATTCTCAGTTTAGTAAAATCACCAAAATGGTTTTGTAAGGAAGAAATCAGTGGGAAACATATGAAAGACAAAACACATTAGGGATTTATTTTAGTAATTCTGGTAAGATGTGACAGTATCTTGAATGAAGATAATTGCTCTAAGAATAGAAGCATAGAATCAGAAGACTCTGAGAGATTTAGGATAGCCTATCTCTTTCTTTAAATCTCCAGAAAATGGCAATCTTACCAGAGAGATAAACTAATAGATATAAATGAGTAGGTTTTTTTTTTTTTTCTTTTTCTAATTCAGGTAAAATGTTGAGAGATGCTTTAAGTTTAGAGATTTATTTAACCAAAGAAAAATCATCATGCCATTCAGGGAGCCCAGCTGTACTGCTAATACCAAAATCTTCTCTCAAAAGCAAATAAAATAGGACTTCATATTCCCAATGTCAATTTAAGGTATTTTTACTAAGCACATTAATTCTAGATCTGAGACCATTACATCTGTTGCAAAATTAACTATGCTCATAACTTTACTAGTAAATGTCTCTTTAGCTTTGTGGGAAAAACCCCAAATTCTTTAAGGAAATTAGGGCATCAGTAATTGTAATTGTGTGTATGTATATACACAATTACTATATATATATATATATATAAATTTATAAACATTGAGTTTCGACTATGGGTCATATACTGCTATACGTGCTTTAGAAATCAGTGGCCAATGATATGTATTATTTTCTAAATCTTGATTAATTCCTAACCTTGGAATTGTATCTTTTTTTGTACCACCCAAGTTAACTGGCAAGTTGCTTCTTTTTGTAAACTCCTAAGTCTGTAAGAAGATACAAATGACCAATATCTTCCAGTGAATTTTATGAGTAGTTAAAGGAAAAATTATTATTTTATAAATCTTGTTTCTATGGTACATGAGTGAGTACAAATGTCAACTTTTAAACTGTATTTAAGGCAGGTTACTAGAAGGACAAATTTTGTTCACTATTCTAGCACTAAATAAAAAATGAATCTTTCTCCTCCCCTTTTATGATTCAGAATCATTTTTGAAAGGTATACACTAACATCAGACACAAATTTTGCAAAGATTTAGTGAAAAATATTACAGCAAAGTAAAATTGGAAACTATGAAGCTCATGTCATTATCAACTGTATACAGATTAAAAAACAGCAGTGAATTAAAGCAAGGAGGTTGGTAAGGAATTGTGTAATGACTCAGAATTTTTGTGTTCCTTTTGTAATTTGGTCTTTTGAATTATATATTTTCCTGGATGGTAATATATCCTGAAAGACTAAGATATCATAAATGCCAAAAAATAAACCTGGACCTATTAGAGATTCTTTTCCTGGATTCTTTCATTCAAAAATTCTAAGACAAAGATGTAGGGCTATCTGCTTTTCATTTCATAAAACTGAAAGTGATGCTGGTGTTAGGATAATAAATGAGTTAAATATTTGGTACAATATAGTGTCTAGCTACTATAATGTGGAATTTAAATCTTAATTTAAGATGAAATAAGAGTGAATGAACAAGTAGGGTATTTAAGCTCTCATTGACAGAAAGGCAATTTTCTATTGAATGTTTCTATTTCTATTCAGAGAAAAAGACATTGTTATATTCTATAATAAAAGGTACATCAGTTTCAAGGGTGTTCTTAGAATGAAACCCATTTTCAGTTACTCTTCACAGTGCCTTTTATTGTATATTATTATCCAAACTTTTCAGATGAGGAAATCGAGGCCCAGAGAGGTAATTAACTTTTCCAAGGTCATATGATTGTGGGTTATAAGGGTAGATTTCAAACTTCCTTTCTGTCTGGACTTTTGCTACTGTACTATACTCTCACAAAAAGAATAAAAACTATGACTTGTTCAGAATATTAATATATATGATTTCTTTCTAAATATATACCTGAATAAAATAAGCTATTTTTAAAAAGTCTGATCAGGACAGCAAGCCCAGTTCTCATAAACTCCTCAAAACATTTCCATTCCGAGCAATTTACTGATGAAACTGCTTAAAGCCTTGGGAAAATGATATAAGGATAACATAAGGCTGCTGTTTGATTAACAGCAGAGGCAGGGGATGATGGGGGATTGGGCGTGTTTACCAACGAGGTCATTAACACTAGATTTTAAAGATAAGTGAGCTTTCCTTAGGTAGAAAAGGATTTAGAAGACATTTATAAGTTCCCCTCAGTTTAATTTTGGAGTGACAAGCTTGACCTTTCCCTCCTTCATTGTTCCTTCTCATTTCCACAGCAATGCACGGTTGCACATTTTATTCCTTCCTTACTAGCTACTTCTTTTTAGCTGCTGGGACCAATTTTCCTTCTGAACCTCAATTCTCATAGGGCCTGGGAGGAGTTCAGTCTTCTTACTTTGACTTGGTGTTATATACCCTCAACGGGAAGCAAAAGACTCGGTCTCATGGGTTTAAATGCCTTCTGTATGCTATTGACATAAAATTTTATGTGCCGTTTCCTGGTTTCTCCACTGACCTTCCCACTTTATCTCTAATTGCCTATCTATAGTGAGAATGTAACTGTGGGAATAACAGGAGTAGTCTAAGCTGGGGATAGCAAAAGTACAGACATCCATTGAAAGATCCTTGGGAACTGATGAGTTTGGTAGATAGGATAGGTTTTGTTTCTTAGTCTAACTACAAAAATGCAAACATAAAACAAATTCAGCACTCATTCATATTCTTTATTTGAATTGATTTAAATCTAATTAAGGATTACTTGCTTAATGATATAATGATTATTTCTAATTAAAACAATTTCTGTTTGAGAACTACCAAGTAGCATTACTTTTCAAAAACTGCACTCTAACCAATGTATACATGAGACATTAGATAACTTGGTACTGTTACCCTTCTTTGATTCTTTATCTTCTACCAAACAGCTATTTGACCTCCTATACCGAACACTGGTCTGTATGAAAGTAAAGATCTAACAGATATAAATACTTAAGGGCAGTGTGATCAGGTAAGGATGATTCATTCTGCACACTACATTTAAATGAAAGAGTGTAGGCGCTTGTGAAATCTGCTCTGTTTTTGAAATAAACGTTCTTTCATCCCTTTATTTGTTCCTTCATGTGCTCACTCAATAATAAATTTATTTTAAAGTTGGTTTGATTTTTAGGATGCACAGAGTGCAAGGTCTCCTGGTTCTTGAGCGGGGACTGCAGTAGGGGAAGAGCAGGTCTGTGGATGTGCACAGGGGGAAGAGTTTTGAAAGTACATCTCCATCAGATGCTGACCTTCAAATTAGACAATGTAGGAAGGTCAGAGCTTCACAGCTACCAAATCTGAAAACGGAGATACAGTGGCAAAATATTTTGTGTAACATAATTTAAATGGTTAAAATTAAATTATATCCATTTTACCTACAGTTAAAAATTAGTTTAACTTTTAAATATTTGCCTATCATAAGATTGTGTGAAAATTCACCTTTTCTCTTTTGGAGTGATAATTACAGCATACAGTAATCACAAAACTGTACACTTTAAAAGAATGAATTTCATGTTATGTGAATTTCACCACAATAAAAAAAAAGAAAAATAGTGTTACACAGAGAAAAAAGATTAAATCAACATATTAAAATGTGTATAGATTGTTTAAAAAATAAAACTATTCATTCACATACATGAAAGTGTTTCTAATGTACTGAGCAACCACTTCTCTCCACCAGAGATATAATTCCCTCCAGCCAGCCCAAGCTGCTGCTTAATTACAACCCCAGATCCTCTATTGTGTCTGCCTTGGAGCCTTTCATCGTTTTCTTCACTTAATTGCTGGAGCGAAGCATCCACTGGAGAGTAGCTTCCTCTTGCTATTGAAAGTTGGGAAGGTGGAGCCCAGGTGCTTTAATTTATCTGTCCACGGTCAAAAGGGCTAGCAATCTGGTAAATGTAAGAAACAGCTGGCAGGACTCAGCCAGTCGCCGCAACTCAGGGACAGGTGGACAAAGACTGCTAAAGAGATTTGTCTCTGAGTGCCCGCCGCTGCCGCTGCTGCATTCTGTGTACCGTCTTTCTAGCAAGTTTTATTTAAGATTGTGCAGGGCAAGCAGGTGGGTTGTGTTGCCCCCTGCTCATTCCCCCTGGCAGAATTATAAAGAGCTCTTCCCTGGGGAGATGCTGGCATATCTTGAAGGTAAGGGTGGATTTAATCCACCTTCCCGCATGCCCCATTCTCCGAAATCCTTTGCTCAGCTTGGAAGATCTCTGACAAGGCAGAGATGAGCGGCCGGGGAGGATGCAGTCAGATGTACCCTTCAGCGATGCTAAACCACAGGGCCCTTATTTCATGGCAGTGACTGCTGTCATTGCCTCTCTCTCTTTCTTATTTTGTCTTTTTTTTCCTCCTGCAATGATTGATAATACAAATTATGTAATTACAAAATGTGCTCTGTAATTGAAATGTGATTTTTGGCCTAAGGACTTTCCTCTTGTGTACTTCTAGCATTATTATTTAGTACTACTTACGGGCTTCGAATGAAAGGAAATTTGAAAAGAGTGGGTATGCTTGACTCAAACTTCAGAAAGCCCAAGAGTGCAGAGGCTTCTTCATCAAAGCTCTTGCTCCTTATCTCATAGATTCAGAGATGTGACATCTTGCTGCCCTGATAAAAGGACCCAGTTACTTTCTTTCAAGGAAAGTTGATGTCATGTGACATTGTGATATACACGGTTGCATCTTTTTGGGTGCCCCAGGAAGGCACTGGAATGTTTGACAGCCCTGCACATGTTTTTAGATGTTGAAGTTCATGAACTTTAAAGGGCCAGGTGTCAAAATGCTTTCATTTATGTGGTTTGGGGAAATTACAGTCTCAATGTAAATAATATCTAGGTCATCTTGATTTGCTGAAATATGTATAGGGCCTAAAAGAAATTAGTTAAGAAATGCCTTTCTAATCATGTAAACATGCCATAAACTAAGGCTTACTAGATAAGACTGAATTGGAAATAACGTGTAGTTCGGATTCTCTTTGACTTTCTCGGTGCATATCAAAACACACAAAGTAGTCAAATTACAAATTCTTGAGTAATACAGCCCAGACCCTAGAATCTGAAAAATGTGATTAATCTATTCAATGGCACTCATTAAAATGAAAATTAAATTTCCCCATCATTAATGTAGAACACATAACTCCACAAAATATTTTTTATTCAACAGCAATCCTTAAACATGAATCAGTAAGATTAGTTTTGGGATTCAAGATGAAGAATAACAAGTGGGTATGCTGAAAGTTAATGGTGGATATTTTTTTCCATATTGAGTCAACCAATTTTATAGGAAAGAACAGTGTCCGCCAAATTTAAAGAAAACAAATAAACCTTAAAATAGCATGGTTGCTTTGATTCAGTTGGCACTGAGATTTTCTAAATAAAGAAAAGAACGGGGTGGACATATATTTGTGGTGAGAGCATAGTTTCCACCCCCCCCTTGGTGGATTTGATGGATTTCTTTCACTGTCATAATTGTAAATTGAATGTGGTAGAAGTGATGACCCACAGAAGTTTTTGATGTGTATGTGTGTTTGTGTGCATAGAGGCTACTTTTAATGTGAATGCAAGGATTTCAATAATAGAAAGTATAAGAGTGGTTGATTTAGCCTGGCTTAGCATTTAGCTTTAAGATTATTGTATATTTTTACAGGGCCCCAGTTCTCATCTGTGTTTTGGAGTAGACCTTCTGTTTATTATCATGTATTTTCTCATAATTGGATATATTTAAAAGCTAAACTAATTTCTCTATGAATTAGTTATAAATTTATATATGTGTGTGTATACACACACACACACACATACTTTCTCCATTGGGTTTAATGTGACTATTTAAAATAGCAAAGGCTACTGTTAGATGTTGGTGAGAAATCTGAATGTTATGAATGGCTACTGAAACCATAACTGAAGACAGGTAATACATAGAATATAGCTTGCTACTGTATTATCTAAGTTATGGATATGAAAGCTTAAATATATTTATCTACACGTGCTGCAATAAATCTTAACAGTAACTGGTATGTGGAGAACATTTGAAAGGTAGTGCTGGCCAGACACAAGTCATTTGGCAATGGCCTTGCCTAGTATATATTTTCAGGGCCTGTCTGCACAAAGATGCTGGCACGTTAACCATGATTTCTATTCCAGGTGATGGATTTCTATCCAAGTAAGCGAGTGACTAAATATTTTCCGGTGGAATCTAGGCACCATAAAAATCACTGAAGCCGAATAAAAAAGTTGTCGACCTTTCTAAAAAAGTAATTATGATAGCTTTGCGTACCACTATGACAGAAGAATTATTTCCACTTAGATCACCAAATAATGGAATGGGTAGAACCTAATTAGAAAAAAAAAATGTAACATGAGTATACTGCTAATATTTCTTTTTATCAGCACGGATGTATGTCCTATTGAAGTTTCATGAATTTCCAGAACACTTCCCGATCATTAACATGAACTGAATGTGGGGATTCTATATCCAACTCTATCAAAGCAAAGAAATCCAATCTGAACCCCCTGAAAACCCAGGCCATCATCACTTCATCTGATTTATTCTACACAAAACCAGTTAAGAAACTGAACACTTCACATTAGTTTATTTGTGTTACCCTAAGCAATTAGAGATGAATATGCCTTCCCAAGCGATACAAATGTGAGTCTCCCCTTGTGGCAGGTTGTTTAAATTTATAACATAAAGCTAGCATTTCCATCTCCAATAAAATCCAAACAGACATTTAATTTTGGTGCATGACATTTCTGACTAAAATGGAGCCAGAAAAGACTCTCGGACAGCTCTTATTGTTCATGAATTCGAACAAATTGGGGATCTGTGAATTTATAGCCAGGTTTTGCTCTACTATTGTTTAAAATAGCACACATGGAAAACACGCCATGGGTGTGTTGTAATTCAGCTTTAATGATGTAACACTTGATTTCAGTCAATTGTTGGAGAGCTGTAAGTGGCATTGGTTTTGTGCTTCAGACGTTGCATGTAACTTAGCAATTATAGTAAGCCTTTCAATAATGGCTGTTGGCGGGATATCCGCAAGTGAAGTCATAGCAATTTTGAAAGAGAAAGCTAATAAAAATACACCTGCTTGTAGTGGAAAGTGAGCCTTTAATATCTCTGCTTTGAAGTTGGGTGAAGCCTTTGGTATTAACTAACAGATATTATGATGTAGGAATAATCCACTGCCCCAGGGGAGAGTAAGGTTGAAGTTACAACAGATTGTTATTTTCTAATCACCTACTTTTCAGTCACTCTGATATCACAAAAGGAGAATGGAATGAGGTGGCACTTTTTTTCCTAAAATGCCTTGAAGATCTTACTATTGGAAAGCAAATCATTGTCATTGTAAATATACAAGCTAGCATGTACATATTCCTTAAATTAATCACAAGAATGTAAATAACACTTTTTGAGAAGTGGGGCTTTTTTGTCAGAAACTTCAGAATGATTTGAAATTTTACATTCCCGTATATCATTTCAAGATGATGTTTAGAGTTTCAAATTTGCTTTGTGAGTCTTTCTTCCCTTTTTGCCTCTTTTCCTTGGCCACTTTTGAGTCATTTATTAATAGTTCTATACATGTGAAAAATGAGAAATGAAGGTGCTTGTGAAACTTCCCTTTGTTTCATTTGGAGGTTTACTCCCCCCAGGAATCCTCTTTGTTCTAGGTGAAATGAATTCATGCCCTTATGCCTGGCTTCCAGTTTACTTACCCGGCCTTACTTATAGTCTATAGCAACTTTTATGGGACATTTATCATACTGAATTTATAGTAAATATTGATATAGTGAGAGCACTGGAGAAAGATCTTTTAGAAATAAATACTGTTGGAATTCGGAAATTCTGCAAATAAAAATGATTGTTAAGTACCAAACTGTAATTATAATAACCATGTTCCCAGATATTTATTGCAGTCATCTTTTTAGCTATTAATTGTGCTGTCTAGATTAGTGTGAAGTCATTTGTATAATCAGTATTTTCCAAGCACTTTAAATATTGATTGTTTTCTGTAGTTACATTTTTTACAAGTGAATGTTTGAACCCTTGGAATCAACTCCTTTTGTCTTCCTTTTTTTTCTTTTTAATTCAATTCAGTAGTCTATCTCTATAGAGAGTATCGAATAACCTAAAGGGTATATACATTAGCACTTGTCAGGGCCACATTTAACATCAACATGCTAGGCACACTGAAACTTACTACCAAGTTCAAAGGAAATATATGGACTTTAAATTCCTTGTTAATGTGGTAAGGAATCAGCATCAAGGTGTTTGTTTTGTTGAAAGGAAGTCACATTTTATTTCTCATTTATGAAATGGACTTTGATGTTTCTTTAAGCCAGAAGGGATTTTTTTCTCCCAGATTCATTACTGTATCATTTAAGTGCAATTTCATTTAGAAAATATTGTACAAGAAGTATTGGTGAGGAGGAGGGTGGGAAGGAGAAGAGTTGTTTTCTCTATAGAATTTCAGTGTGTAATTTGCATTTAACTTTGAAAGTGGATTGTTGTTGAGTCTGACACCTGCTGGGGTGAGTATCCATTTCAGGCTACAAAGTGGTGCTCTGAAATAAATATCAGCAAGCTTGTTAAATTTTGTCAGGTGTATCATCACATTAGAAGAAAATATTATAGTAAAATAGAGTTGAGTTTAATTTTCTGGTTATATGTTTTGGCTATTAGCTTTTCCTTCTAGGGTTCATGAAGAATTTCTACACCAGAGATATTTCAAGGTTAAAAAAAAAAGAAAATAAGGGGGACTGATCCATTGAACCTTCATATGTCCAGAATACATTATATAATTTATACCATAATTTTAGATATTGATTTTACTCAGTAATATCTGCCAGAGAATTGGGATATAAAAATATAGTTTTAAATATTATTAGGTATTCCAAAAGAGTGAAATATATTTTTACTCTGCTAATAAATATAAGTTATTTTGGTAAATAATTTTTATTTTGCATAATAATAGCTATGTTTTAAGCCCCTACTAAGTCCCAGGTACTCTCATGGGCTCCTGGATTTGTTTACTTTATCTCATTTCATATTGATTATTGGACAAAAATGTCTTATTTTATGTTTAGACTTGTCCAAGGTCATACAACTAATAAATGGGAAAATCAGAACACCACGATAGGTTGCACCAGAAGCTGTAGCCAAGCTGGTTAAGTGAAAAGAGAAGATAAGGTAAAATATCAGAAAGAAGATATAATGAGGGAATATATTAGCATAGAGGAAACTGTATGTGAATCCCATCGAATCCAATGCCTGAAGATGTGATCTCTTTTATTTTGATTTAGTGAAAGTGTCTGTTGAGACAGATCTTAGTCTCAGTGGCACTTTTAACAGTTGAGATCAATTCAATTCCTTATGTATTGTTAAGTTCCTACAATATACCAGAATCAGACAGAGTAGCCTGCCAGTATGGAAGAGGGAGTCCTGATAGGAAGGAAGATATCAGTGTCCAGTCAAGGTTTATATTAATTAAGATCACACGACCTACTGCAATGGATAAACTCTAAAGTACCAGTCAGTGGCTTACAAAAAGAGAAGTTGTTTTTGCTGACAGAAAGGCCAATGTTAGTGTTTTTGTTTGGTGCATAGCCCCTTAAACATTCATTTAGGATTATGGGTTCCTTCTATCTTACAGCTTCACCCTTCTCTGCGTTCTGAAGGATGAGTAGAGGGAGAGGACAAGATGGTCCATCGAAGGTCTGCGGGCCGTGGTGGAAGCAGTACATATAATCTCCACTCTCATTTCATGGGTGGGATTAGTCACATGCCATTCTTAACTAAAATGAGGCTGGGAATGAAATCTAGCCCAGCAGAAGAGATACTTGTTTCAGCGAACACTTAGTATTGCGTACAAGTCACAGAAAGCCCATATAGCAGCACAGCTTGTCCTGACATAGGGCTTTCTATCCTTTTCATTGGGCTTGAGCACCTTGGCACCTGGCCACACACAGACAAACGCCACACTAGTTAAGTAGCACCTACCACCCTATTTTTAAGTACATACTGTGCACTATTCACTATATTAACCTCTTTAATACATTTCCTCATTTTATCCCTGAAATATTTTAATCAGATATGTTACTCCTCAGATATGTTGTAGTTATTATGGCTGCATAGCAAATTACCCTAAGCATTAGTAGCTTAAACAATAATAATCAGGAATTCAAGAAAGGCTTAACTGGGCAGGTCTGACTTGGTGTCTCCCTCGCAACTGCAGTCATAGGTCAGCTGCAGTTGAAGCCATCTAAAGGCTTCACTGGAATTGCAGGACCCACTTCCACACCTCGCAGGATGGTACTGTCTGTTGACTTGGTGGCCTCAGTTCCTCCTCATATAGACCTCTCCACTTGCTTGCTTAAGGGTCTTTAAAACATGGCTTCTGGCTTTCCAGGGTGAACAATCTAGGTGCCTAAGGGAAAACTCTAATGCCTTTTACAACTTAAATGTATAAGTCTCTCACCGTCACTTCCCTATATTCTACAGAGCACACACAGCCACTCCTGTTCCATTGTGAGAGGATCTTATAGAACAGTGTGTATGTCAGAAGGTATAGATCACCGGGACCATTTTGCAAGCTGATTACTCTGACTCCATTTGGCAGGTAGAGAAGGCGAAGCTTAGAGTAAAGTTAAGTGTATTGTCCAAAGTCACTTAACTTGCAAGCTCAGACCTGCACACAGGAATATTTTACTTTAAAATACATGCCATCAACAATGAAAGCACACTGTCTCTGTAAGACGATAAAGTATATAGGCATGCATTTCTCCCAGAAAAATGTGGATAGCACAAACAGAGGTAAACACTACTGTAGAATTCAAAAAATTCAAATGCCAAAATTTGAAGTAAAGGGGATGTTTAGTGTCAGAAAAATTCAAACTTCTTATTAACTCAGATCCAGAAATTATAACATAAATGAATGTCAAAAATATGTTTTGTGCATACAGATTGTATTGCTGTCATCGGTTCCTTTTTAGACACTGAAATTAGCAAAGGAGGAAGTGCTAGTGAGAGTTGCAGTTAGGGTTCAAATTCCCCATATTCCAAAAGGTCCTTTCCAGGAACTAGAAACTGTCCTAGAAACTAGGACAGTTGCCCTCCAAAATAAAGTTAATTTTTACCAGTGTTTAAGTGAGGCACAATTAAACTCTAAGCCTAGGATTCTGTTATTTAGTACTAGTAGTAAATTGGCAGATGGATATATTAGTTTGATAATACATTGAAATCATCCAGTTTATTATTGGTTACTACAATAGAGAATGGTGTTTAGAAAATTGTAGCCTCAAAAATAGTTAGCAAATCATTCTATAACATTTTATACTTAAATCTACTGTACCAAAAAATAAATGATGCCCTATAACTTTATAAGTAAGTGACATTTTTACCCTCCATCCTTTCATAAGCTTCTTGAGGACAAGATATGCCTTGTTTTGTTTTTAGTTCTCTGACCTAAAGCACAATGCGGATGCTCCATTAATGGTAGTGAGCAGCTCTACCAAACTCAACAAGGAAAAGATGTTTACGAGATATGGGCCTCCCTCATGCCCCTCCAGTGAATAGCTATTATACCCTGGAGGTGGATTTCAGTCCAAAGCCATCACTTCCCATCTTATGATCACTCTGTTTCCTTCTCTATTAAAAGAGGGAATAAGGGAAATCTCACTTATTTGAGAGGATTAAATATGATAACAAATAGAACATATCAAATAGAGATATCAATAGGTAGCAAAGTATAGTGTCAATGAATATTAATTATATAAAAATGACATCTGTTAGTTGCTAGGTTATTCCTGTCTGAAAATACAGAAACATTCTCACAGTTTTTCTGTCATTGTCATTTTGAGACAAATACTTTTCCATAAGCTAGCATTAATTGTTCCCCTGGCCTGAGGCTGCATAAGGATAGACAATGTCTTGTCATGCCCTCTGGGAGTTCCCAATTTAATCACGGAGGTTTTCACCTTCTGCACTATTAAGTGTTAATTAGAGGTTCTTATAATGTCTCTTCTTAGATTTCTGAAATTTTTAGTACATTATTTTCTCCAGCAATAATTTAATTCATTGAAGAAGTACTTAATCAGCATATGTAGGGGCCAGAAATTGTGTTAGATTTTAAAGATACACCCAAAACAATGCAAACAGAAATCAAAGCCCTCAAGGAGCTCACATTCCAGTAGAGACAGACTATAGAAATAAATTGATTTAAAAAATCTGTATGTTACATGGTGATAAGTCAGATATGAGGAGCAACAAAGCAAGGCAAGGGACGTGGAGGAGGAGTTGGGGGGTGGGGTAGGAAGGATGGCAATGGATACCAACAGTGCTCCCTGAGCACTCTCAGCAAATGCCTGGGGGAGGTCGCGGGGGAAAGACAACTGTGATTTTAGGGAACAGGAATCCAGGTAGAGGGGAAGGACAGTTCCAAGCCCTGCTATGGGAGTCTGATTGATGTGAGGTAGGAACAGTTAGAAGATCATCATTGGGAAGGATTGATGGAAGGAGAGAGGAGAAAGAGATGTGTCAAAGAACAGAATCTGTAAAAACTTGCTGGCAAGTATTAAAAAAAATTCATGAGAAACTACTGGAAATTTTTGAGCAGAGGAGTCATGTGATTTGACTTAACCTTTAAAAAGATGCATGTAAAATTTACTTTTAAAAGGAATATTGGTTGACTATTTTGAAATAAAAATATAATGAGTTTCCTTCGCCTGCCTAAAACCCTCCATGACTGCTCTGGGCATCAGGCATGCTTTAACAAGATCCGTTGTGATTAGCTTCTCCAGCACCAGACTTTCAATCCTACTGATACTTTCCTCTTTGAAGAAGTGAGTTTCTCATAGTGCACTCCAGCCTCGGCCTGTGGGAAGAATCTCCATTCCTTGCTCTTCAGTAAGAATCATCCTTCATTTGCCTCCATTGTAATGGTTTAAGAACTCAGCATATTATTTTATCATGAGAGCCTTTCTCCTCTCCCTTTGACTTCCAAACCATGTGTACCACAAAGGCAAATAACCTTCCAATGTTTTCCCATTGTAATTCATACTTTTATATCACCATGCTGTAATTGTCTGTTTATCAGGTTTTTTTCCTCATTAAACTCCTGAGTTTTTTTCCTAGCTCACATTCCTGGGTATTCAGCCCTCCCTAGCTCGACCACTGATACACTGCAGTTGCTGAACAAATGACCTTCACATGTGAGCTAGTACGGGAAGATGCCTCAGGCTCAGTCTGGTCGTTCCCACACTGACTTTCTTCTTTCTGGTATCCAGGTCCACATCCTCTGTCTGGTAGCTGATGTGTTCTCCCTACTAATTGCAAATATAAAACAGAAAACAGCAAAATTGAGATAAAAAAATGTTGTCAAAGAAGTGAAAAAAAAACACATTTGTTTCATAAATAAATAGTGTGTTGAGAAGAAAACGGAGTTACCACCCGGCCTGTAGGCATTTAACTAGACCAGATCTAAAACCAGAGACAGCAGCTGCATGGCAGAACACGAGGTTCCAATCTTTGCCTTAGCAAAATTACAAACACTCTACATTGTGAACTTCCAGGATTTATCAAAAACAATGGAAATTATTTACATTAACACTACAAATACCAAAATTATGTGCTCTGGAGAGTCGCAAACTTTGCTGCCGTTCACAAAATCTTTCCCTTCTTGGTCCTCAGATTAGAGAGTCTTTTCCAAGATGATACCTGGCAATCTGACCAGTTTAATTATTGAAGGCAGAATGTACCAAAAGCCTGATTTTGTTTCTCACCATGCCTTTTGCACTTAGAAACCTTTCCTCCATCACCACCCTGCTTCCTAGAGGCCTAAAGATACAATCCGCAACAAATTGATGGCATCTGTTTGTCTCATATATTTTTGAAGTTGATATCCATGGGCTTTGTTAAATGAAATTATTGTAACCACATGTAAGATACATATCAGTTCTGTCCAGAAGTTATCCAGCCATGTACTATGTAAAATAGAGACATTTATGGAAGAAAATACAAGATATAAGAAACATCGTGCATAGGACAATGACGAGTCAGTCTCCGTCAAAGTAGGCACCTTAAGACCTCACACAGTTCTCCCAGTCTCCATCAGCTGCCCTGTTGTATTTTCCTGAATCTCATAGATGATCTGAAATCTCTTCCCTTTCAAAGGTGATTTTAGTTTTGGGAAAAACTAGATGCCACAGTACACCAAGTCTGGGCTATAGAGAGGCTGAGTCACCATGGTGATTTGCTATTTCTCCAAAACTTCTGTACAAGACATGATGCATGGGTGGGCACATTGTTGTGGTGAAGCTGCCAGTTACCAGTTGCCCAAGCTGTGGACTTCTGAATCATCCAAATAGTTTCCATTGAAGTATGTTCAAGCTTAACACAAAATTGGATGCAGATTTGTTGCTCTATTTGCTCAGTCATTTTGAATGTGATGGACACACAATACAATGCTCACTTAACAGTGTCTACCATCCCCACTGACTAGTACAGTGAAGTCGTCATTGTTCACACATGTGCATTCCAGTCCACTCTCCTTGGCTGCCAGGTTACATCGATGTCATGCAAACTGTTCTTGTTATATTAACAGTGGTTTGGCTTTTTCCAGACAGACTTCATAGATGATAAACAAAAATAAATGTTCCATATGATAAGTAGATTCAGAAAAATAATTTAAAAAAATAAAGCTGGAATAATCTTAAGAGCGTTACTGATAATTCTAGAGAGACCTTTACAGAATATAATTTGAGAGGCAGGCACAAAAGTGAAGAGGTCTGTGTTTTGTGGGTTGGAGATTGTATTCAGGAAGGAGGACCTTAAAGAAGAGAAGAATGTCTACTTTCAAATAATTTACATCTGCCAAGATACTGTAATCTAGAAAAACACCTATTCCCACCCCCACCCTCTTCAGATCAGACATCTCATTTGCCAGTTTTAAGTAATCAAATATAGTTAATTGTAAATATAGTGAGGATTTTGCCATATAGATGCCTGGGCTCCATCTAGTGGCACAAGGTAACTTCAGGTTTTTATCACTTTCCCTGCTTTTTTTCCCTCCTAATTTATTTGTTTGGGTTTGCATCTTGAGAACATCATGAATTAAGTTCCATGTTCTTCCTAAGAAACAGTGATATACAAGGTTTAAAAATGTCCACGTTTTAGTTTGCATTACTACTGGTGAGAATATTTTATTTCCCGTGCTTTATAAAATTTGATTTATACAGTTATCGCAGTGAATTTATGTTTTTATTCTTTATTTTGTCATCCAAGAAGACAGACACGAATTGTAGATCAACTGAGCTAAGATGTCATAAATTGTCTTATAATTCAAATGTTGTCTAATACAATAATAAAACTTATGAAAATAATAATAATAAATCAGTGAAACAAAGATAGGATACAAGGAAGTTGAAATTAGATTAAAAAAACTAATATGGCTAGCTGAAAGTAATACATGAGGTGGTAAATCACAATGCATAGTTTTAATTTAAGCATTTTACTTTTTACATGGTATTTCTTTTTTTTAAGTTACTTTATTGTTGTTCAATTACAGTTGTCTGCATTTTCTCCTGTCCCCTTCCCTCCAATGCATCCAAACCCACCTCCCTCCCTTGCTTCCACCCTCCCCCTTGGTTTCATCCATGTGTCCTTTGTAGCAGTTCCTGAAAGCTCTTCTCCCCACATGGGATTTCTTTTAATGTTTTCAGTTGTTATTTTTTCTACTTTAACAGTTATTTTTAAATACGGGTTTGAAAGGCCTGATGTGTTATTAAAGTATTATTTGACTGTGTGTGCATGTGTGTAAATGTTTTAATCTTCATTAAATCAGTTTGTATGTGAATTTTTTTGAGGTAAGTTTTTAAAACATATGCTTTTTACAGTAATTTTAATCTGAGATGCCATTAGATTCTTATTTATTAAACTATTATAGGTAAAATTACTTATTAAATTACTTATAAAATTACTAAATATATAACTTTTATAGTTAAAATCATTCAAACTTCATAGTTTACATTAGAGTTCACTCATGACGTTGTGCATTCTCTGGGTTTGAACAAATGTGCGATGATACACATCCATCATTCCAGTATCACACACAGTATTTTCACTAGAAATTCTCCGTACCCCGTTTGCTCATCCCTTTCCCCCAACCTGGCACTCACTGATCGTCTTACCGTCCCCATAATTTTTTCTTTTCTGCATATGTCTTTTGTGAGTGTTTTCTCCCAGTCTGTGGCTTATCTCCTCATTCTCCTGGCATTGTCGCTCACAATGCTAGTGGTGAGTTACTGCTGAGGGGCGATAAGCCCAAATATTTGAAAGAAATGTCAAAAACAAAATTCAACCAAGAACTAATTGGCTTAATGGAAGGATTCATGAGTCAGCAGCATCCCATCTAGCACCTAGAAAGGTGCTTCAGGGGCTGAACAAAATGGAAGGTTCTTATGGGGCAAGGGGGCTGTTAAGAAAAAAAAAAAAAGGATTATTTTTAGACCAGGAACTTTGTTTTGGGGGAAGGGAATGGCTAGGGCGTTTATCTTGCAGATTGCCTCTTCTTTCTATGGGAGGTGGAAAGGGACCTAGTGACAGATTTCCTCATTGATGCTGACCAGAAAATTCTAGACTGGCTGGTTAAGACTATGTTCAGGGAGAGGCTGCAGCAGCAGTTAGGTCAGGTATTCATCGAGGTTTGGTGTCATGGGCTTTAGCCCAAGCAACACTGTTTTGAACCTGTGGTTTTCTCTTAACAGAAACATTGGTGTAAAGCACTGTCTTATTTTACATTAATATTAGAATCCATTGTTTTAGCAATATAGAGTAATACATACAGTGATTATGTATATATGTATTTTAACACAAAAAGCTTTCATGAAAACAACACTTTGAAAGATATTGCTAATGATAGCTGCAGCAACCTTGAATTTTACAGTTGCCTTAGTTTGAGGTAGGAGCAAGAAATACTTACTTTCTGGCGTTAGTGTGCAGTTAAATGAACCTAAAACAAAAAAAACCCACATATTTGGCAATGTATCATGACTATTTTTATAATATCTGTACTTTAAAATAAGCACAAAATCATAACAGTATCTAGTTCAATGTCGTATTGCTATTTCCTTATGGCCCACTGCAAAGCCGCTCTGAAGCCGAGTCTGGAGGCCTGCCTTTCTATCATGTAACCATTCACTCTGGCAAAAAGCTCCAAGCTCTAAAGAGAGAGCCCTGAGCGATCCCTGAATCTCCAAGTTATTTTGTATCCAAATATTATTTTAAAAGTGGAGAATGTTTTAATATCCTGCCTGGATATTTCAGGAGTTTTCTGTAGCACTCAATCAGAGATACATGATTATTTACTGAAACATACCATAAAGAACAACAAATAAATGCTATGAAGCTCCAAAGATCAGTATGATTTTGACATCTCTCCTACTGCCTCCACATTAAATCTCTATATTGTACGTACTACATTTCCCTTCTCAGAATAAGTGCTTTTCTTATCCTCCTGGAGAGAAGGTAATGGGATTACTGCCAGCCTGGTTCTGTTTTCTGTCTGCCTCCCTCCAATTCATTCACATCAAACAATTTAAAAAAAACAGCAACAAAATAATACATGTAAATAAACAAACATTTCAACAGTCAGAAATAATTTTTCTCTATAGTGACACTTTTCTAGAGTATATTGCCTATATTTGCTTGTAGAGATTATTCAATACATAAATTAATCTTTTTTGAATACCACAATTATCCTGCACTTATACATTTGCTTATTTTTCTTTTTTAATGGAAATCGAAAAGAATTCTTATATTCCAAAGACTGTACTGCATTTTAAGTACATTTTTTAAACATTAGATATGCCTATTTTCTGTTATTTGATCTTTATTCATACAAGGTAATCTTCACAGTTGTGTATGTATGACCACAGTTGTGTATGTATGACGTATGTATGACCTATGGCCATATATATATATATATTTAAGTCAGAACTTAACAGTCTTGCTAACTTGTGCTTTTATTCTGTTCACCCCTTTTGATCCATTCTCTACCCAGTTGGTTTGCCGTAAGTCTGCCAATTTTTCAGCAAGGTGCATAGGTGTATCTGATTTTTCAAGTGATGTCTGATCATGATGTGTAATTTGGTATCTCATTTTTCTTACTAGTTGTATAGTTCTATTTCACAAGAAACTAGTTTCCTTTAGTAGTTAGAATCTTTGTTAAAATGTCTAAGCTATTTTGTTAAGTTTATTTCCATTTTTAATGACTTTTTAATTCTAGGGGAAAAAAAACTAGCAGGGAACTAAATATTTAATAAACCCCTAATTTTCCACTGTCATAGCCCAAGATTTCGGGCTCTCAGAAGTGGGTCTGGTATAAAGGTTAGAGGAAAAATAGCCAGTTTAGTAGCCTATGGAGAATAATAACCCATTTACCCATATTTTTGAAATTTCCTTGAGTTCAAGTTACAGAAAAAAGAACTATTGAAACTAAATCTGAGGACACCTTTTTCTTTCTTTTTTCTATTAAAAATTTAAAGTTGATTTTTATTGCATAAATGTTGTCTTCTAAATGTAATAGTATGAATGTCTTTTCAAAATACATAGGTCTTGCACTGTTAAATGCAAAACTTTAAGCAATTTTATAATTTGTTAATTCTAGAGAGATCTGTTCTTGTTTGCAGGTGATGATGTGTTTATAAATACTTCCTACCAACAGATCCTCATTTTTGCTTAGTACAAGAATATGTCCCACTCAAAATGCTGTAGTGCCAGGTGTGTTTAGAATTCGGTACGTTTTGGAGTTTGAGACAGATGCATGTACCATGTGTTGTGAAACACCCCTACGGTGTCTGTGGCAGCACCCTTATTCCAACAATAAATATTTTTGTAGCAAATTTGCTAGCAAAAAAATTGTAGCAAATTTATCCTAAATTATCTAAATGAAGAATAGAAACAGCCTTCTAACAATTCTATGGCCAAATGAAATAAGAAAAAAAGTTGCTTCTCAAAGCTTTTGAAAGCTTTTTAATTGCAGAAAATTGTAAAATTGTACCAAAGAATTCTCTGAGTTGCTTTCACCTCTCTCTCCTTCTCGCTCTTTTTCTAGGACAGGGGCTTGCATTAAATGGGTGAGCAGATTTGGATTGAGAGTTTCCTAGAGAGCTATTTCAGACAATTTGCCACAACATTTAACTTCACACTTAAAAATACAAGTCATACAACATTTAAATTGTAATTGTTTGTAAAGAGTAAAAAACCTGGCTATGTAACCAAAATGTAACATATATGTGACAATCGTGTTAGACACAGTAGTTCCCTTAACGTGATTTCCCTGATCAGAAAGGGAAAGGTTTTTGTTTTGTTTGTTTTTCTAATGTGGAGGCTGCTTTTTCAAGCTCATGTGTATCCGTGCATTTAACAGGACATATATAACTCCGTGACATCTAGCATCTCATTTAATAATGATTGTCACTCATTTCTCAGTAAAGACAGAGGAAACAAGAGTGCCGAGTACTTCGCAAATCTAACCATTTAGGAAATAAATTCTAAGTTTATATTAATGCTCATTCGTATTATTTTCCAATTATGACAATGCAATGTGAACTTCCTAATGAAAAATGGAGAGTTCAGGGATTTAAAGCCTTTTGTTTCTTTTCATAAACTTAACCATAATTCATTCATAATATTTACAAGCAAAATCTCTATTACAGAACTCGTATGAGAAGCCATAGGGAAGAATCAAGACATGAGAGTTTTCATGTAGAGAGGTGACTATATTTTGGCTTCTCCCTGGCTACTTCAATAATGTGTTTGGTTTTCTGCATTTTCACTAGGATTCATCTAGTTTTATATTTCTTTTTATTTATCTTGTTTTAGGATCTTTGGCTTTCTTGAAATCATGACTTGGTGTATTTCATCAGTCTGGAAAATGTTTTACCATTAACCTCATCAAATACTGCTTCTGTATCTTCTAATTCTGAAACTCTAATTAAACACATTTAAACATTTATTATCATATCCTTTTATAGTCCTTTCTGTTTCTTCCTCCCACCTCCACTTCAGTCCCCTACCACCTGGTTTTCTTTCTTGATTGTTCTGTTTTATTTTTAGGTCTGCATTCTACTTCACTTGGTTTTAATTAAATTTGCTTCATATATATCTAATTTGTTCGAAAGCAAGCTGCTGAGTTTTTAATTTTACTTCATGTGTGTTTTAGTCCTATGGTATCTAGATAATGCTTTTCCAAATCTTTTATGCAACTTTACATTTTTGGCCCCCAAACTTTAAAGTTTGGCATATATCTCCTTAAAAATAACAACAATATACATTTAAATCTATGTTGAATCATTTCAAATCATTCCAATATCTTTGAGTGCTTGTTAGTCTATTTCGTTGTCTATCATTTCTATTTCTTCTCACTCATAGAGTCTTCTCACATTTTCAGTGATCTGTGTGTCATGGATATTACATTTAAAGTTTAATTTGCAGAAATTATTTGAGTCCTAGGAAATGTTACTTTATACCAAAGGGGATCTTAATTACCATTGCCCCAGGCCCTGACAATCCAGATAACCTTAGTTTAGTCTTGAGTCTTGAGATTTTTCTACACAGATGGCTGAAAACCAAGCTTCAGGGTCAAACCATGGTTACCCTGCTTTACACACTCGGTTCTATTATGGTTTTCACTGGGTTCCCCAGTCCAAATTCAATGTTGACTCCCCAGGGCCCCTCTTTTAGAAGTCCCCAGACTTTGATTGTGTTCCCGTAGCCTCTTCTTCTTGGTGAATTCTGTGAGAACAAAGGAGTCCTCAATGCCGGACTCACTTCTCTGGACTTCTCCTCTCCCACTTCTTGCTTCGATAATTCTACACCAACATTCAAGGATTTCCCTAAAAAATTTTTCTAAACTATTTTGTCTCCCTTTTTATAGAACAGTTTCAGTAGAGGGTGGGGAATTGGTTACCGAGATTGCCATTCCTCAGAGGGGAAATCTCATGGTGAGACATCAACAATCAACTTTGTGAAGAAGAGACATGAGTACCAGGAAGTTCG
This sequence comes from Micronycteris hirsuta, assembly GCA_004026765.1. Classification (NCBI taxonomy): domain Eukaryota; kingdom Metazoa; phylum Chordata; class Mammalia; order Chiroptera; family Phyllostomidae; genus Micronycteris; species Micronycteris hirsuta. The sequence continues at coordinate 75,349 of PVJI01001832.1, forward strand.
AGCAGGACAGCGCCAGCAGAGGAGAAGAAGGGTGAAGGAAAAGGCCCGCCGGTCGATTTTAATAATAACCAATTCTAGAAGCAGGTTATCATGGAAGCCAAAGGGAGAGAGAGTTTCAAGAAGAGATCATGATTAACGCTATAAATATCACCAAATAGGATGAGTGCAGAGAAAAGGGTCATCAAATCTGGTGATCTGGATGGCATTAATGAGTTTAACGGGGACAGCTTCAAGAAGTCTGATTTTAAAGATTCCACAGTCTTAGATAGGTGAAAAGCGTATTTGTCAAATTCTTTAAGAAGTTCAGTAAAGGCAAGAAAATAAAAAGTGTTTTGAGACGAAATAGAATATAATTCTAGTCCACACATTTACAAATATTTTAATTATACGATGGTTAAGTTATAATTAAATTTCTTCCTGAACATACCCCACAGATGCTTGCTAGAACAATGCTAAAATTAATCTAGCAAGATATATATGAGAGAAATATATGTTAAAGTTGAAAGAATGATAGACTATATCTATATTTTCTTAATCTCATAATATGTAATTTCTATGAACTCAAAGATCATCTTTTGATACTGGCTTGTGAACTCAGTTGAGGCAATCATATCAGACTGTCTAAGCATGTAGAGTAGGATTACAAGCAAAGGATATTTTTATCTTTAAACTGATACATTTTCAAATAACACCTTTTTGAGAAACACTATATCCAAGGCTCTATCTTTTATCAGCAGAAACCTGGACTTAATTACCATGTGTTAGAATAAATTTCACTTGAGATAAAATTCTAAGACTTTGTAATCTTTTTTATTTATGTATAATAAAGAATAAAAACCTTTCCGAGTCCCTTCCAGCAGAAATTATTCAATGGTACTGTCCATTAAATACTACCTTTGTCTTACTGGGTAGCAAATTCACTTTTACTGCTTACTCTACCAGATACTTGTATCAATTCACTTCTGACTTTGGGTTTTAAATTAATGAATGAGTGAAAGTCTTCTGGAATATTTTATTTTACTGTTAGCAGCTTTAATAATAATGTGTTCATGTTCATGCCAATCAAGTTTATAAGAGGATTTAACAGGTGTTTAAAATGGTAAGAAATTTTAGACTGACCAACGATTTAGCAAAGTTCTCTTATTACAAGATGATATTGTACCCAATAATTTGAGGAGAATTTGAACCTCTTTACCTATCCCCACTCCTGACTGAATACAGAAAACTGGATTACTCTATTATGATTTATTCTAGTCTGCATTTATTTTTATGTTCCAACACTAAATATAAGCATCTGGTTTCATCTAGACATCTGTCAATGGTCAGGTTACAGTTGGTTAAATAAGTTTTTACAGTGTCTTGGGATTATGGAATTGACTTCTTTTCAGGATCATAAATTCATACCTTATATATGTTAGATATAGTACGTATCTACTGTTTCAATAAAAAATCCTTAGCATAAAGAATGAAGATTCAAGTTAATATTGATCCCCTATATATTGGACTATTGCCCTGATTTGTGTCTCAACTATAACAGAGAATTTACTAAAATGAAAGTCAAATTACTATTTCTTTAAAGATTTTATTAATTTATTTTTAGAGAGAGGGGAAAGGAGGGATAAAGAGAGGGAGAGAAATGTCGATGTGTGGTTGCCTCTGGCGCACCCCCTGCTGGGGGCCTGGCCCGCAACCCAGGCATGTGCCTTGACTGGGAATTGAACCAGCAACCATTTGGTTCACAGACCGGCACCCAATCCACTAAGCCACACCAATCAGGGCTCAAATTACTATTTTGAGAGTCCAACTGACAAGGAAGATTCACTTGACTGATGCGGGGAAAACAGAGTTATAAACTGAAAGTCTTTTTAGAAGTACTTACAATTTAATAACAATGCCACATGTGGATGTGCTTGATGCATTTCACTTTTCCTATGTCCATCTGCCAATTATAAAAAGCGAAAACTAAAAATTCTCTTTATACAAAGACAGTTTGGCTTTACCCCCAGGAAACTGGAGAGCTATTGGCATACAGTGAGTTATGCTATCTACATACTTCCTTAAATAATAAAATAATTTAAGTGTCATATAATCAATAAACCTATAAGTGGGATGATTTATTCAGTTACATAGAAATCCACTTTGAAATAGTTTTTTCTTGGATTTTTTGGCTAAAAATTATGTCGATAAAAAAATGTCTCCTTTATTTAGATCCCCTTTGCCTAATTATCTCACTAATGACATTTTTTAAAAATCATATTAGCTGGGAAAGCCTGCAGTTTCATCCCCAGATCTGATACCTTTGTTAGGCCACATAAAGGCGGATCTAGGGCCTGGAACACCAAGAGATAAAGAGCTCACGTCACCTCTGCGGGCCTTTTCACCTTGAGTGGGAGCATCTTCTGTTTCGGACTCTGAGTGCTCCTTCGTTCTGCTGGAACCTGTGTGTCAGTGGCCTTCAGGCACATGCTCAGCTTTCAATAATTCAGAATCAGGGGACAGAGGGGGTCCTTCTACTGTAGCAGGAGAAGCCTGTGCTAAGCCATTTGCCCGGCTGCTGAGGTCAGGAGCTCTGCACCACTAGTCGTGAGGGAACTGATGGGCACTATTGGAGATGATTTTGTTCTGCCTCTTCTCTTTGTGAGTGAAAGCATTGTTTCATTTGGGGTTTGTGTTGTGTTTTCCTGGGAGGTTCCTAGACCGAGGTGCAGTGGCCAGAGTGTCTGGACCTCTGTTCCTAGGGGATGGCACTGCGATGATCTTTGCTCTCCTCCGTGGAGTCGGAGTGCTCCCCGGTAGGCACTAGTATTCTACTCGACAGTCTCACTCCTAATAATGTCCCTCAAAATGAATGCTTCTGGAGCATCATTTAGAAATTACTTTTTTAGATAATCAAAGTGTCAGATATTAGCGAGGTCTTGTGTTTTTGATATTTACTAAACTGCTTAGGTATTGTGAAGTCGACCTACAAATAAGAATTTTGTAAAGACTGGTGTGATAATGTTTTTTACTCTATTTATGGAGAAGACATTTTCCTGATCTCAGTAACAGGTATAGTTATTTAACTTGATGAATTCATTTATAGCTCTCTTATGTATGTTGATGCCTGTTAATTTTGTGACTAGATCTTATTTTTCTATTTGTGTTGGTTCCTAAATAGCTCAGAGTCAAATATACTGCAGATAGCCAAGTTTTGCTCTTCTCTGCATTTTTACTTCAATTGCATTTTAAGAGACTCACTGCATGTATTAGTCTTCTGTTGTTGCCATAACAAATACCACAAATTTAGTGACTTAAAGCAATGCCGATTTATTATTTCACAGTTCCTTATGTCAAAAGTCCGGGTTGGCTCAGCTGGTTTCTCTGCTCCAAGTTTCACAAGGGCAAAATCAAGGCAGGCTGCTGGGTTCTTTTCAATAGGCTCGAGGAGAAGTTTACTCCAAGCTCCCTCATGCTGTTGAGGAAATCCAGAGCCTTGTTGTTGTAGGACTGTTCTTCCTATTTCCTCACTGGCTGTCAGGGAGGGGCTGCTGTTATTGCCAAGAGGCCTCCTTCCAATCCCTGCACTGAGACCCCTGCAGGTCAAAGCAAGCAATGACATATCAAACCCTTCCCATGCTTAAATCTCTCCGTGACTTCCCGATTCTGCCACGTCACATTTTTTGTTTTGTTTTAACTTCTTCTGCCTCTACCTAGAGAAATTTCACTGCTTTTCAAGGCTGAGGTGATTAGATTGTGTCCACTACGGTAACTCAGGATGATCTTCATACCTGTCTGCATTGTCCCTTACCCTGTGTAAGGTAATACACTCGCGGGCTACAGGACTTGGCACCTAAGAGGTCATTACCCAACCTCCCACACTGCACTTTATAATTTTTTGTATGCTGCTTTTTGATATGTCATAAATACAATTTTATGAATAAACCTAGAAAAATGAATTAGATGATGTGCCCATCAACTTAAAAACATTAAAAAGCAACTCTGATTAATCTAGATAATTTTGTTAAATTTTTTGAAGGATCAGATGTGATCTTAAGTACAATGTAGTTGTTTTCATTGTTTAATTTTAGTGTCAGCTATATAATATCAGCATTTACAAGCTTTAAGGCTATATATTTACCAGTTTTTTTTTTACCTATTTTTCTAAGTTACTGAAGAAAATAAATGTCTGATTGTGAATTATATCATTATATTACTACAATAGTATTCTGTATTCCTTTCCTCTCTTCTTTGTTTTTGAGTTCATGAAGCAGTTGATTTATTGCCTCAACTTTTGTGTTTACCAGAACCCTAACTCTCTGCACTCTCCAAGACATAGGCACATTTGCCAGTAAAAATCGCCCAGTGATATGTGGGAATTTTGAGATGTTTTTTCTGACAAACTAAGATAAATCTGGTTCCAAATGCTTACTAGTTTCAGGCTATTTAAATACTATGTAAATGTATTGTCCTGTTTCTTCACTTGTAAATAAATTTAACATTAGTTTAGTTACCTCACAGGCTCTGGGTAGTAACTAAATTGTTTAGCACTATGTCTGGAATATGGTTAATGGAAAGTCAAGGAGAGAGCATTTATTTTTATAAAGGCCATTATTATAGAGGATCAGTGACAAACATGTATTTATTTCCATGAAAGAAGGCAAATCATGAAGGGTTTTCTCTGTCCACCTCAAACTTTTTATTTTTATCCCCGGAAGACATTGATCAGAGTTATTTTACCTAGTACTGAATGTTTATATGAACGTTTCCACATAGTTTCGTCTCCTCTGTGTTATTTCTGTATCCCTGACCTTCTCTCCCAGATCGCTTTTCTTCTGACGAAATTCCTTCTGTAGAATTTCCTTTCGTGAGTGTTGGCTGACAGTGTGCTCTTTTTTCTCTCCCTGCTGTAGCAACTTGAAAACATTCTCTCTCTCTTTTTTTTTTAATGGTTTGTCGTTTTAATGTGAATTACCTAGGCTTGGCTTTCTTTTTATTTATCATGCTTGGGACTCACCTGGCTTCTTACAGCTATGAAACAGTGTTTTATATCAGTATTGGAAAATCCGCAGCCTTTCTCTTTTCAAATATGGCCCCTACCCACTTCTTGCTCTTTAACCGTGAAACTCTGATTAAACGTTTGTTAGACCTTCTCACTCTGTCTTCCCTTTGCTTAGGTTCTCTCTCTCTCTCTCTTTAAAAACGTTTGTCTACTTCTTTTTTTCCTCAGAGCTTCATTTGAATATAATTTCCTTAACAGCTCATAAATTCTTTCTTCATGTGTCTAATCTGATGGTAAACCTATCCATTCAGTTTACAAGTTTTGTTTATTATATTTTTTACTATCAGAAGCTCTGTTTTCCTAAAGTCTATTCCTTTATCATTTCTTATTTCCCACAAATACTTTCAAATTTATTTTGATTTCTTTAAATATGGCTAAAGGAGTTATTTTAGAATTTGTATATGATCATTTTAACACATTTGTTTCAACTTTCTACTATTTCTGTTTTTTCTCACTCAAGATGCTCTATTTTCTTGCGAACTTGGTTACTTTTATTACATGTTGGTCATTGCCTTGAAAAAATTATATGTAGTCATTCATTGAGGGCTCAGATGAAGTTGACTTCCTCCAGCAAGAATGTGTGTTTGCTTTGGCCAGGCAGCCGGAGGTTTTACCAGGCCAATGATTGATCCACCTCACTGATGCAAACTCAGTTGCAAACTTGAGCAAGTGTTGGCTTGTGATTTCATCTTCCTGGCGACGTTTATTCCTCACCTCCGCTCAGGGCCTAAGCGACTTTCTCTCTACCAGTATGGTGTTAACATGATAGGTAGGATCATTCAGGTTTCCAAATTAGTACTGGGAGGGGTTTCTGCTAGATTCTCCACCTTGCGTGATTCCTAAATTTTCATTTATATTACCCTTCACTCAGAGTGAGGGTGTCAAAAATTAAGTCACATTTGATAGAGCACAAATGTCCTCAGTCCAAAACTAGTTCTTACACTCTCTGAGTTCCCATTTCTTCTTGGTTTTTTGCCTCTGTAGTTCTCTTGTTAGCTCCTTAGTACTTTTAAACAAATTTTATATATATTTATAATTTTTAAAAAAATTTTAGCCTTTTTTTTTTTTTTTTTGGTCCTGACTGTGTAACTCAATTGGTTGAGGTATTATCCCATACACCAAAAGGGTGAGGGTTCAGTTTCTGGTTGGGGTACTTAATCTAGGTTGAGGATTTGATCCCCGGTTGGGGCAGGTACAGGAGGCAACTGATCAATATTTCTCTTGCACATCTATGTCTCTCTCTTCCTGTTTCTGGTGAGGATTAAAAAAAATGTAACTTTTTTGTTTCCATTTTTAGTAGCAGGATTGTTTAACCCTTTGTGGTAGGCAGGATTATGACCACCTAAAATATGCCCATGTTCTAATTTCCCGAAACTGTGACTATGTTATGCTACATGGCAGAGAGAATTTAGCATTGCATTTGGAATAATATTGCTAATCATCTGATGGGGACATTATCCTGAATTTTCTGGGTGGGCCCAGGGTAATTTCAAGGGTTTTAATAAGTGAAAGATGGAAAGAGGAGAGTCAGAGTGAGGTGATATGAGAAGCACTCAACTGGTTATTACTGGCTTTGAAGATGGAGGACGGCCTTGAGCCAAGGAATGCGGGCAGTCTCTAGAAGCTGGAAAAAGCAAGAAAATGGATTCTCCCTCAGAGCCTCCAGAAAAGAAGGCAGCTCTGCCAACAGGCGGGATTTTAAAACAATAAGACCCATTTCAGACCTCTGACCTCTAAAATAGTAAAATAATTAATTTGTGTTAATATTAATTGCTAGATGTGTGGTAGTTAATAACAGTGACAGTAGGAAAAATAAAAAAAAATAAAATACTCCATCTTATGAAAAGGAGAAGCTCCCCATTGTTTTATGAAGTGTACTTACTAAATATTAAAAATATAAAATAGTTCTATCTCCATATTTCTGGTTAATTTACACATTCGGTATTATTTAGGACATCATAATAGTAAAATAGCATGATAGTAAAGAAAGCAAGGGCATTTTTGTCTGATCCAGTTTGTTTTTATATTAGTGATTGATGCTCCCTACCTTAAATCTTGATTGATTTGAAGCTAAAAGACAAAAATATCCCAAATGGTTACCAAATATGCTTATTTCTGGCAAAGTGATAGAAACTGAAATTTTAACTGACTCCCTTCCTCCAGAGTTGTAATAGCTAAGAATGGAATGGAAATTTTTGCTAAAAATATTATCTTGACATTTTTAGCAAATAAAAACCTAAATAACCACAGCTTTGATCATTTAGTACATGTGAGTTTTTGTGAGAGGTTTTGCATTTGTTTAAATAACATTACTGAATCTAATTATTCTTTAAATTAAAACCAAACTTGATCTATTTAAAGTGTGCCAAGTTACTCAGCCTTACTGCTATGTATTTGCTCATAGCAGCTGCTAATCCTGAAAGGACTGGCAAGGTCCACGTGAGGAGCGTGGGGATAGGATCCTATGACAAACCATGATGAGCAAAGATTTCCTTCCAGACAGCATATTATATATTTTTTTCATCATAACATTTATATGGAGCTGGAGGTATATAGACGGAGGTAGTGTTAATTTGGAAACCTGCAGAGATGGAATTGGGAGGATTAGACCTCCCTTCTGCTGATCGTGGAGTTGGGATACTTCCCAGTGGGAAGTAATGTTTATTAAATACAGGGAACGATGTTGATTAAACAGAGTGATGATCACTGATTGAGGGACCTTAGTCCAGTCGATTAGTCCTTTTGTTTTATTCATATTATTTCTAAAATGATAAGGAATAAATATAATAATTAATATTCTCTCTATTTTAGAGAGGGTACATACATGAACACTGCATATTGTTTTATATATAATATAGTAATAAATAAGGGCACCCTTGTAACATTCTGAATATGTCTTTTAAAATAAAATTCAATGAAAACAACACCTGAGTTACAATGGCTAGATGAGTCCTTATGTTGCGGGAAAGAAATGGAAAAAGGTACATCTCATTGTGGCTAGGGCAATGAACTTCACAGTTGCCTTAGTTTCCTCCAATCCATAAAGTTTATTTTATAATTCTTTTGGTACAGTTGAAGGTCATCATTATTACAGAATGATGTTCAGAAAGTATAAAACATTTCCCCTCTGCTGATCATCCTTTACTGGTACCTACTCAAAAATTTAGAGATGTCCTCCTATGGAAAAAATGTTGGCTCTACTCATCTTGCCCGTCTGTAAAAGAGCTCAAGTGAGGATAACGATGATTCTTCATCATGTTTGCCTGCAGTTGCAATTAACATGTTCCCCCAAAGGATTTTTAGCAGGGCTTGTCTTTCAGTACCAGACCACATCTCTTTTTTTACTGAGCTTTTGGTAAATAACTGCTTGAAGGGATGGACTATGGCTATTGGGTTATCGCTTGATGTAGCCGTTTCAACTAGTGATTTCAGCCTAATAATACCTGGGATAATGGAATGTGTAGTAAAGTTGCTCAATGTTAAGACATAGTAAGCTTGGTAAAGCGGAATAAAAAGTACAAATATCCAGTTATAAAATCAATTTGTTATGGGGGTATAATGTGCAGCATAGGGAATTTATTCAATAGCATAGTAAACTTGTACAGTGTCGGATGGCTACTGGAATTATTGTGGTGGGCACTGTGTTAGGCAGATAAATGTTAAATAACTATGTTGTACATCTGAAATTAATATAATATTGTATAAAATTATATTTTAATAAAAAAGAACTAGTAAGATTTTAAGTTGTAAACTTAAACCAAATCACTCATTTGATCAAATATAAGCCAATGATAATGAAATCAAACTTAGTTGAATTGAATATCATCTTTACCATGTGATGACTGCAAGACTTTAGATAAATTACTTCAATATTGTGAAACTTTATTTTTTATTCACAAAATATAGAAAACATAGTCCGCTTCCAACAATGACCTGAAATCTTTTGTAAACTATAAAGCATATCATAGTAGTTGTTATATTCTCATTATATGTGATTTAATAATATGATTATCCACAGATAGAGGAGTGTCAGAGGGCTTTGCTTAACAGAGAAGTATTGAAGGAATTTTATTTCTTGAACATGTTGACTTATAATTTAGAAAGCCCTGTTACAAAAGAACTTATAGGCATAACTTTGTCCTTAAGAAGCTTACAAGAAATTGATACACGCAAGTGGGAAACTGTTACTGTTCAGAATGACCAACTCTATGATGTGAGTAGATATGAGGAGGATGCAGCAGGAGTGTGATAGAACAAATAGTCCATCCTGACTGGTAATTCAGAAGGGGCTTCTCACAGGAGATATGCCTGATCCAAGGCTTAAAGAAGACTGAGTGAGTTAAGTAGAAGAGGGGGAGAAGGCTGTATTTTTAAATACGAAAAAAAAAGCATGCAAAATTACAGCCAGTTTTCTAAATTCAGGGAGTAAGAACTGGCTTGGAGTGGCAGAAATGTGTGGGTAATAGGACCAATAAGGGATATATGTACAGCGCAAGCAGAGTTTACCCCACTTTGTAGTCATGAGAACTAAAATTCCTTAAGTAGAGAAGTGACATGTGCAGATTCACTATTTTGGAAGATTTTTCTGGCAGTGAGAAAAAGGGCAAGCAAGACTGGAGGCAGGGGGTCTTCTGGAGAAGTTCTAGGTATTTAGAAAGTAGGGATAGATTTAAGTTGGGAACAAATGGGATTGCGTAGAGAGAAACTCTATCAGGCTTGTTTTTACTGATTTATCAGAGGTTGGGAATGAATGAAAGGAGAGACTTACATAATCTTCTAAATTTCCAGATTGGTGAGCTCATACCCTCATTGAGATTCAGACCTGGGAAAATGTAAATATTTGAAGGGAGAGATATTGTTGTTATTTGTTAATATCTTTATACTGAGGTACCTATGAAATACCTGAATTTCAGTGAGTGAAATTCAAGAAAATAGGCCAGGCCTGGATTTGGGTGTCAGTTTGAAGAAGTAATTGTAACCATCTGCATAAAAGCAATCAACTTGGAAAAAATGTTTTATTATTCCTCACTTTGATGCAATTATCTGATTAAGTAATTATTATGTCTCCTTCCCACAGGTTTCATAAGAAAAAAAAGTGTAGTATATGTTAGTGATTTATTTTGAAACATCCACATTAGCTTTAAAACAGGCAATTTAAGAGTCATGTTGCTAGATTTTAAATTTGTCCATCTAAGAAAACAAGTTCTATGTCAGCCACTGTCACTTTTAGATTAAATATTTTGAATTATAAGCAAAGGTGTATGCCTCCTGTTTTAACTTTTTACCATGTGATAAAATTGTTGATTCAAATTTTCTTCCCAATGAATGGGCTTGGTTTAAAGACAAGTCATGTCAAACAAGAATTCCCACATGGTAGGGTCCCAGACGGATCTGTCATGATGCAATATAAATTAAGTGTTTATCTCTCACAGAACAGTGTACGGTGACTACACTAGACATTAAGATAGTGCAGTATCTGAATCGCATCACCCTTATTGGTAGATTTGTCTTATTAGAGATAGGAGAGTTGCATGATTATAAATTACAAATTATTATATGTTTTCTTTTGGAGTAACTTCATCATTGTTTCGTGATTGAATGACTTTAATGTAGATACTTATACAACTTTTAATATTGAAATTCCCCCAAATTTGATGTTTTATGACTTTTATTTCCTATGATTTTAATTTATGCATTTAGAAATGGTGAACTATCTTATACTCTTTATCTTATTTATGATGATTATAACTTATTTTAATAATATTTTATAAATCTGATATGTAAATTATGTCTCTCCACTAGTCCTTTCCAATGTGGCATGTGCAACATAATAATCTTAGTTTCGGAACATCCTGGTCAGCCTACAAGGATTTATACAATGTAAAATAGTAGGTGAAAATTCAAATTGTGCTAATTCTAAACATTACAAGTTAAAATTTAATCATTTGCAGCATTAACAATTCTTAATAGTGTCATAAATCATTTTAACTTTTTAGAAAAGTGACAAAATTGCTATATCTTGTAATGCTATTTTTGCAGTCATATTCTGTTATAAATAAATTTGGGCTGCAGGCCAAGGAGGACTTTGGAGAACTTTTCAGTTTGAGAGACTGTCTCACAGCTGGAAAGCACCCCAATGTGGATTGATCACAGAAAAATATGTTTTTCATTATCCAGCTCTCTACCAAACTATTTCTTGTAGCTTGAAAATAATAAAGACTTTGTAAGCCTCAAGAGGTCTTTTTTGATCCATGAATGAAGTTACCCTGGATTCATATAACTAAAATCTGACTTCCTTTTAGCCATTGAAATTCAAAACCCTTCCATTTATTAGTGTGGAATAAGAAAATTCTTCCACAAGATGTCAAAATCTTTGTATTTTAATGAACTCAATGTCAGTGTAGAGCAAACGTTGTTAATGTGAGTACAATGCAATGTGAAAGGAACTTAGCATAATGGAAGCAGGGTAATCGAGACAGAACATCAGAGGATGTATTTAGGTAGCCTTCACATAATTTTCAGTGTTCTTTAATTAAAAATTATACTTTTTTCCTTTTACTTATCACACAAACCTTTTTATACATATTTCAATGTTATTTTATAAGTTTTCATTAAAATAGTGTCCTTGATTTTTTATTACTTTAAAATTTATTACCAGAATTTTAAGGAAAAGATCTTTAAAAAGTAATGTATTCTGTTCCATTCATGAATCTATAATGTCATTTTACCTGTGATAAATTGTACATTCTCAGTACCTTTTTGTAGAGGAAACCAAGCATAATTTATAGACTCTTCTGTATAACTTCTCTAGAACTCTAGTCTGCATTTTCAATAACATGGTGGAAAAACTGAGTTGTATATAACTTTGGCACCCTAGTAAATTAGTAGTGCATCTAAAGTAAAATCCAAATCATGACTCCGAATTCTAGATCACATATATACCCAGAACATAAATTTTATATATATAATTTTGAAGTGAATTTCCTCATAGCAAAATTGGAAATTATTATTAAGACTCACTTGCTATAGCCATCTGAGTCCAAAGGAAATATAGAATCACAAGTTTTAAAAAGTGGCGCAATCACCGATAGTGCCAGTGAAAAGAAATTGATGCAACATGTTGAACTTTGATCATTCGTGTTTCACCAATGAACCCAAACACACAAGAAATACTTAACTCCAATTGCTCACAATAAGTGCCAATCCTCGTTGCTTCATATCAAGGAGAGATGGGGATTTGGAAGAATATTAAAAATCTGCAGATAATCTTCAAATCTCTTTGTAGATACTATTCTTTACTTCCTGTCCTATTAAATATTTTTTACCAGACTTCTTACCAGAATTGCCTTCTCCTTGCCCCTGCCTGCCCTCTTGTGGAAGCTGCAGGAGGCAGAAAGGAAGGGAAAAGACTCCAGGCAGAAAGTCCAGGGTGAGAGGATGAATAAATTCTGAAGATAGGTGCGACCACATGTTACTAGATAAGATCGTCTAGTAAGAATTTGTATATTTCAAAATAATGCCCTATTTTTAACATTGCATTTATTTTTAACTACTGAATGTCAGCTGGCTCACTCTGCTTTAAGATTGCAGGAGGGAATCCCAGAGGAAAGGATAAGCAACAGGAAATTGTTATCCAATGTGCTTTCCAGGGTTTAACTAAATCATTGGCCAGGGTTGACTTTCTTATTAAATCTTGGTGCTTTGTGTAAGTAAAAGAGTAGCAGTGCCTCATATTTTCATGAGTATTTTTTTTTTTTTTTGTGGGGATGGAAGAAGATGTATCACTTCCCAGTTCTGTTTAAATTACTTGATTAAGAGTTTCATCTTAGTTCATGCTGGCGGCATCTGAAAAAATAAAAGTTTCTGTTCCTTTGGGTCCATTAGACTAGTAAAAAAATCATGGCCCAGTAAAAATTCATGCAGGGACTTTTGAAACAGATAAACAGAACCCTTGACTCATAACTAATAACAGAATAAATAAATTTTTTATTATAAAAGGGCCAGGAAAAACTCATATCCTTCCATTGTAAAATCTCCCTTATCTTTCCATAATAAAACTGATGTGGTAACACTAAGTCATCACTATTTAATGATAACATAATTGAGAACTCAAAATTATTCAGTTTTCCTTATACCAATAGGTGTGAGAATATATCCCAAATTTCTGTCCTTGCTTGGCTTGGTGCCTCATCCAACTCTTTTCTTCCACAGCTGTTTGCTGGGTGTGTTCTCCTTAAATAAGGGGGCTCTGTGGAGGAGACCTCAAGGATATTGAGGGAATAGAAAGTGCTGGAAAGAGAAAGGGATGAAAAATACTTTAAAAGATGATACAAATGTTAGGAGTTTATGTAGGCCAACACATTTCAGTTTTGTTTAATATAAATATTATAATGTGGGGATGTTTCAGCTGCTTTAATCAGAAAGCCCACTTACTTAATAGAATTTTTAAAATTCTAAGGATACTGTCAAGTATTGGATAAGAGCGTTGACTTGGTATTATTTTCTGTAAAAGGACTAGAGGTTGAACTCATAAATTGATGTGTTAGACTTGGGACTCCAGGGGTTCATAGAAAATAATGTGACCTATTTTAGGCAATGAGAGACATGCTCACCAGTCTGTTCTCTTCCAGGTAATTATTATTTTAATAAATGGGAGAGATTACCTGAAAAAAGATTTGCTCCCCACAATCAAACAATTAAAAGGCTCTGTGTGCGTTCATGTGTATCTGTTTATTCAGAAGTATGTGTATGTACAACTCCCTTCTTTTTATCTTTCTTTCCTACCTACCATTTTTTTAAAGGCAGGGCCCACGGCAGGAGATTCCATTGCTCCCATCGCCTGCATCAAGTTCCTCAGACCCCACTTCTTTCTTCTGCTTTTCAGCACCTTCGTATCCCGCACATTCTTTTATGGCAGAGCGCAACTCTCTCACTTCTCCTAACAAGAAACACACGTTGCAGTTAAACAGACGAGGTCATCCCCATCCTCACATCACGGGTCAAGCAAGATCACTTACATTTTTTAGGGGGTCACTTCTTCTCACTGGGTGGGATATGACCTTGTTCCTTTTCATAGAAAAGAAACCACCCCAGATGCTCACCACTCCTCCTTTTTCCTCCCTTCTTTTCCTCATTTGCTGCCAAACACATATACTTAAACATCGTTCATCTTGCTGGCTATCTTCTACTAGGCTGACAAAAGATTGATCTTTATTTCTATCTAATGTCTTGTAAATTAAAAAAAACACACACAGAACAAACAAAAACATCAACTGTGGTTCAGAATAAACTTTAGGCCACAGATATTCATTTTTTAAATTTGAGTGTATAATTCTACAGCTCCTTGGTACTTTCAGTATAATACAAGGTCATTATTAAGATGCACTCTCTGCGTACCTGTGTTGCTGTCTTATTGTCGCTGTGGGCTGCTCCCTTCTTGTCACCATCAGCATGTCGGGCTGCCTTTTGGGGGGCAGTTCTAAGAATGTACTATTTTTCTGTTCTGTGTGTATTGTGTTTCCTCTTTCTTCATTGCTTGTCCCAGATAATTTGTTTCTTTTGAGTTCCTTCATATATTCTCATCTAGTACAGCCAAGTTTGCGGGGGTTCTGTACTGATTGGAAGTATACAGAAAATACTCCTGCTTCTATCTTCCATCACAGTAGTGCTAGCTGCAGAGGCAATTGTCACTGTCAATAATGATCTTATGGCCTAAACTCCGCCTTCTTTATGAAGCTCAACCCTAGTTGATTGCTCGTTTGGCACATATTAATTGAAAACATACTACATGACGGTTACTCCTTCAGATGTTAAGAGGTACAGCTGTGAACAAAGCAAAACAAAAGGGCTTCTCTTCATGCAGCTTGCAGTCTAGTGAAAATAGACTTTCTTATTAAAAACAGCCAATACAGTGGAAAAGAAATGTCTTCTCTGGAAGCACTACCAAGCTGAGAGCCCCATGCCAGTCAGCTTGATTTATGTATTTTTTAACTCTCATTTCCACTGATTTTAATTTTTAAATACCTTTAAATTTTTCCATCTCTTTTACATCCCTGAGTTTGGTTTTATTAAGTTCTGGGGTTGGAACAAAATAATACATTTTAAAATACAGAAATCTGGCAAAAATACCCCATCCTTTTGTCACCATACAAATTTTATTAGGGAACATTAATACCCTATAAAATATCCATAACCAACATGATTTTTTTAAAAGCCCACTGTCTAGTATTTTGGTTAGAAGAACAATTCTGTAAATTAAAATCACATTTCTCTTGAGATGAAACCTTTTCCCTAGGAAAGTTTGCTCCTTTCAGAGATGAAAATCTTTGTGAAGACCAAATGAACAGCTTATCTAAATTCCAAAATTTCACTCTTAATGCTAAGTAGCAATTGATTCTTTCTATCAAAGGGTTCCATTATCATTATTTTCATTGTGAATTATATAACAAATACAGCAAACATATGTCCCCAAGGGAGTTTTATCAAATCTCATTGTGCCACATCCATTTAATATTTTTAAGTAAATGAAATATTACAAAGTAACTTGACAAGCTCTCTCTCTATATACTGTTCTTTAAACCCATTTTTCTCATTTCATTCCCAGAAATAACTTCTACTATGAATTCTGACTTTCATGTTCCTTGTTCACTTCTGCATGCTTGACCTCCTTTCTCTATGAAAAATCTTAAAAAACTAGTTTTATAATTGTGTTGGTACAGAAATGGATACAATTCAGAATGGAGTCAATGTTATTTATTAAATATTATTACATGTAGTTATTTCTTCTGGGTTTAGAAAAAATTAAAATATATTCACAGGCTTCTAAAATTATTGCAGGCCCTTGGCACTATGACTGTTATGCTGGGCAGAGCAGTCAGTTATTAATTCAGGATGATCATTTCTATGCTTTTGCTTATATATGCACCTGTAAAGATTAATTATTAAATGACCACTTGTCAAATTGCTTTTACATCATGTTAGAGAACTGGTTAAATAATTTCGGTTATCGTGCTCTGGCATTTAAAAAACAGTATTTGCCTTTATTTTGTGCATTCATTCATTTCTGCATTCCAATTACTATCAACGACAATTTCAATTTCACCCATGAATACATGCAATCACTAAAACAATATAAATATAGGGAGGATTTCTTAAATGTATAGTTGTTTCTTAGAACACAAGAAGTTCTTTTCCTATGTGCTGCAGTGGAAATTTGTGGGTCTGTCTGTGTGTGTGCGTATGCGTGTTTCATACAAAGGAGGTAGAGAGCGAGGTTTGTCTGACTCTTTAGTGTAACTTGCAATATACTGCAAACCTACATTAAAAGTTGGCATGTTTAGATATTAATCCCTGGAAAAATATGCATTTTGCCATGAGAAAGTGTCTGCTGTTGCTTGGCTTTAGAGTTCAGCACCATAATTTGTGTCATTTTTTTTGGACAAGCAATACTACAGAATGTCATCCACACCTTTAAGATTTGCTAATTTCCTCCAGGAGTTTTGCTCTTTTTCATGCCAGTTAGCGGTAGAAAAATAGCTTCTTCCATTCATCAGATGAGGTAATGCTCTGTTGCTCTTCACATTTGAATGTACTTTGAGTTTTGTATTTAAATGATATCAGCAAGAAAAAAAAATAGCTTCTTTCTTTTGATGATTAATATCTGTGCTTTCACGCTTTAAGGATTTTGGAATGGTTGTACCAAGCTATTTTCTTGAAGAATCTTAAATTTTCTTCACCTTAATTAATTAATGAAAAATGGCTGTATCAGCTACTGTTCTAAGTCATTAAAAATGCCATTACCACTATAATAAATTGACCCTGCCATATAGCTGCTATGCCTAAAAATATGCTTAAATATATTCAACATATCTAAATCTGGTTAAGCTATGGAAACATCAACCTAGGCTCCCTGCTTCCTGGGAGAAGACACTCAGTACTTTTACCATTATGAGCTCTAATCAAGGGGACCTGTATACTAGCAACTAAACATGCCCAGCATCCTCTCAGTGTGCTTTTATTTTTCTCATTGTCCCTGAGATTTCAACCTATACCTCTTGGATCTCTCTATGCTCAAATTCTAATGAGCTTTCCAAGGGTCAACTCAAATGGTATAAATTCCTTAAGATCTTCCTCATTTCCTACTTTGTTACCTGAACCTCTACTTTTCCCATTTCTCTCTATCAAGGGGAAGGTATCTTATCTGAAGTCCCATGCCTTTGTCAGTGTTAATTTAATGGCATTCATACCTTTCTTCATTAGATTTTCCCCTTTCTTCTTTGCTTGTTCTTATCTGCTAAGTCAAGGTAAAGCGTATGTCGCATATGTACTTCTAGTTCATAAAACTCTGAGCACAGCATTGGCCTTTAGCAAATGCTTACATCAGAAATAGGTATTAGGCCTTACAGTCCAAGATTATGTGCTGAAATACAGATTTGAGTAATACACTATTGCTTCTCTCAAGAAGTTCACAGTCTACTTGAAGACAACAAGCAAAAAATAAATTATGGCAAAGCACTCTTATTATCATAGGACAGGGAGCACAGAGCAGAGACAAAACAAGTGATATACTTGTGAGGGTATAGTTTATTTTGATTGAAATTCCACTGTAAATTGTATATTTATGTATTTACATATCGTTATATATTTATAACAAACTATATTTTTATGCTTTATAAATATATAAATGCAGATATGATAACTGAAGCTCAGTGAGGTTAACTTGCTCACTGTAAATAACTTGGAGGTAATGAGGACAGGCTTTGATTTTCAGATCTAAGAACCATAAATTAAAAGAAACATAAGAAGAACCTAACAGTTTGGAGTGATGATCAGCAAGTCACTGGAGATCAGTTCCAAGAAGGGGTGACAGTTGAAGCTGGAAGGATGAATAGAAACAGCAAAGTAGGAAGGCCTGAAGAACAATGACAAGAGCAGACGTGAGGTGTGAAACATCATGGGGAATTAAGGGAAATGAAAATGATTCAGTGTGAGTGAGACAAAGAGGAAGAAGTGGACAAGAATAAAATTGTACAGAACATTTAGTACTAAGACAGTTGGATTTCAACGCAATAATGATGAAGTGTTTTAAGCAGAAGAATAAAATTGTTAATATTGCTCTAGTAGATTGGAAGAAAGTATTACAATTAAGAGGCTATATAGCTTTAACCCCTCTTATTGAATAAACTATTTTTAGCGCATTGTATGTGCTTTCTTCCTGTCAAATGTTAACTGACTATAATGGTGTGGGTTTCTATTCTGTTCCATGGATCTATGTGTCTGTTCCATGGATCTATGTGTCTGTTTTTATGTCAGTACCAGGCTGTTTTGATTACTATGGCCTTGTGGTATAGTTTGATATTAGGGAGCATGATCCTCCAACTTTGTTCTTATTTCTCAAGCTCACTATTGCTGTTCAGGGTGTTTTGTGCTTCTATATATTTTTTTGAAATACTTGTTCTAGTTCTGTGAATATATCATTGGTATCTTGATAGGAATTGTGTTGAATCTATAGACTTCTTTGGGTAGTATGGACATTTTAATGATGTTAATTCCTCCTATCCAAGAACACAGTGTGTGCTTCTACTTATTTGTAGCTTCTTCAATTTCTTCAGTGTCTTATAATTTTCCAAGTACAGGTCTTTTATATCCTTGGTTAAATTTATTCCTAGGTATTTTATTCTTTTTTAAGCAATGGTGAATGGGATTCTTTTATTAATTTCCTTTTCTGATAGTTGATTATTAACATAGAAAATGCAAGCCAGACAGATATGCACAGAAAAATTAAACTAGACCACCTTCTTATATCACATACAGAAATAAATTCAAAATGGATTAAAAACATTAATGTTAGACTCAAAATCATAAAAATCCTTAAAAAGAAAACATAGGCAGTAAAATCTCAGATATTGCATATAGAAGTATATTTTCTGATATATCTCCTCAGGCAAGGGAAATAAAAGAAAAAAATAAACAAATGGGACTATAGCAAACTAAAAAGCTTTTACACAGCAAAGGAAACCATCAACAAAATCAAAAGCAACCCGCAGAATGGAAGAACATATTTACTCCTATACTGGCTCTCTTCACCAATACATCTTATAAAGTGTTAATATCTAAACTTTATAAAGAACTTATAAAAGCTCAACACCAAAACACACAAATAATCCAATTAAAAATGGGCAAAAAACCTGAATAGACATTTCTCCAAAGAAGATATACAGATGGACAATAGACATATGAAATGCCCAACATCGCTAATCATCAGAGAAGTGCAGATTAAAACCACAATGAGGAATCACCTCATGCCCGTCAGAATGGCTATCATCAATAAGTCAACAAACAACAAGTGCTAGCAAGGATATGGAGAAAAGGGAACACTTTTGCACTGTTGGTGGGAATGCAAATTGGTGCAACCACTGTGGAAAACATATGAAGTTATCTCAAAAAATGAAAAATGGAACTGCCTTATGACCCAGCAGTTCCACCTCTGGGAATATATCCAAAGAAACCTGAAACACTAATTCGAAAGAATGTAAGCACCTGTGTTCATTGCAGCATTGTTTACAACTGACCAGATATGGAAGCAACCCAAGTGTCCATTAGTAGATGAGTGGATAAAACAACTATGGGATATTTACCCAAAGGAATACTACTCGGCCATAAAAAATAAGAAAATTTTACTCTTTGTAACAGCATGGGTGGACCCAGAGACCATTATGCCAAGTGAAATAGGTCAGTCAGAGAAGGACAAATACCATATGATTTAACTCATATGTGGAATCTAATGAATGAAGTGAACTAACGAGACTCAGAGAGAGAGGGCAGGCTGACAGTTTTCGGGATTGGGGAGAGTGGGAGTGGAGGGATTGAGTAAAAAAGCAAAAGGACTCATGGCCACAAACAACTGTGTGGTGGTTGTGGGGGGATTGGAGTATAAGGGGATAAATGATGATGGAAAAAATACAATAAAAATAAACAAAAATAAAAATTGAGAGAAAAAAGAGGCTTTAGCTTTAAAGGACTGAGTAGCAATGGTCACAAAAACATGGACAAGAGATGAGATAAGTAGAAGACAGAAGTGACCAGAAATGTTGATGCATGGAAGGAATGTGAAGGCAAATCATTAAGAAGGAGAGGAATCACATTTAGTGGGCTAGATGGTAAAATAAAAACATATGTAGTAACTAATAAAATATGCATTCCACATTTTATATTGCATTAATAAAATGATAAAGAAAAGGGATTTGTTTATTGTCTGCTAGTATAAGGCTTATTATTCAGAGCTGGTCTATGTGCTTCTTAGCTTTAAATATATACTCTTCAAATGTCCAGAGGATATGAATCTTGGTGGATCCCTTTATGGATTAACTCAAATAGTCCATAACAAATCTGCTTGGATATTTATTGACTTATCTTGAGCTAAAGTATTGTGTTTAGAAGGACATCATGTCAAAAAAAATGAAGTAAAATGTTTCCTTTCAACATTAAATTTTTAATCCCCCTAAGAATAGACATTTGAACAGTTAGAAGATGCTTCCTGACTATTGGAATTTCACATTAATTCAATATCTATCATTTATTCTTTATAAAAAGCTCATTCACTCTTGTTTACCTACTTATCTGTCATCTTTTTAATTGCATATAATTCTCTATTCATATGTGGCAATAGATTAATAAAATATTAATGGAGTAAATATTTTTTACAATTATTTGAAAATCTCTCACATTCTCATGAAATAGTGATCAATGTTGCCCAGGGAGGGGAATATATTAGTTAGATATTTTTCCTTTTCTCATTTTGTATGGTCTTATTCTCAACCTCTGAGCCAAATGCAACACTAACTTGTCTGTAATTTACTCTATAGTAAATCAAGAGCGAGGTGAACCTTTTCCTTCAAAATCTGCATGTTTTGGCAAGCTTTCATGAGTCATTAGATGCTGAAAATTTACCACACTGTATAATTATAGCTCCATTTCTATTAAGATATTTGACTTGAAGAAAGTCCATTTAAAACCGTATTTCATAATGCCAATAACTACAATAGTAAAATGTAGCACCACCTAGGATTTCTATACTCGCATCCTTTAGAAGTATTAAAAGTATTTTCCGTTTTCACTGCTCTGCATTCTCCATAGCACGGTCCCAGTGCGGTTGGTCTCTGATGCTATATTCCAGGGATTTCATGCCCGTGTTATCTTTGACTCTGGAATTAGAACTGTAATAAAGGCTCACTGGTGATAGGTTAAATGGAATTGTCTTTATATCAGTTTAGTACTCACTGGTATTTATTAAACATGTACCTTCCTCTGAGGACTGATTGTGTGCGCACATGAGAGAGAGACAGAGAGAGAGAGACAGAGACAGAGAGAGACAGAGACAGAGAGACATGGCTGGGAAATATGAGGAAGAGAGACGTAGATACTTATGATAGAAGGTAGTCTGTACATTCAGTCTGTGCTAAATTGAAAGCACAGCTGAGAAACAAGGAAGGGAAAGATTTATTCCATTTGAGGGATCTTAGGAAGACTATGGTAATATGGAAAGATGAAGGGGAAAACATAAACCACTAGTTCTTTGGGGTTCTTTCACACCCAAGGTCAAATTCTTGTTCAGCTAAGTTTGCAATTGTTTTGCTGTGGCAAGTTGTTTAGTTTTCCTGAACTACAATTTCCTAACTTGGAAAAGAGAAATAGAAATACCCACTCTGTGGTTTGGGGTAGAGGGGGGCTATTACAGAATTAATATTTGTAAAAATACCCACACTAGTATGCTCTCAATTATGTTCCTTTTATGATGTGTTTTTATTGCTGTTATTACTATGCTTAATAGTACAACTGTTTATTTTACTATGGAATAAGGTGTTCCTGGAAAGAGTTGTTAGGTACCAAAAAGCTTCTAGTTGGAAAACTGTTCTGTTAGACACAATGAAGTACGTCACCTTATCTGATCTGGAACTTCAGTTCAGCCTGATCGGCTCTGGGCCTTTCAGAGGGGGAAGCTATAAAGAGTGTATCTCTGGGGAACAGGCCTCTGGCATTGTCTAAATTATCTAGGCATGATGTAGAGTGGTTTCTCTCTGGGTTGCGAAGTTGAAGTTGGTAATTGTATGGTCTCATCCCTATAAAATTTTATAATTCAGGATAAAAATACTATCATATTAAATCAGATTATTCCTATATTTTTAATTTCAAGGAATCATTTTTTATCCATCAATGTTTGTATATGTCAAGACAATTGACAAAAATTATATAAAATATGATACTCTGATTTTTCTTCAGTTAACATTGTATTATGTATATTATCCATCTATTTCTAGAACTTGACACTGGAATTTTTAAAGATGACAAAAATATGTACACAATGATATGTATATGCCCTATTCATGGACAGTCACATTTCCAAAATCATTTCCAAATCTTGACTGTTATGCATTAAACTGTGTTGAGCGTTGCAATTTTTAAGAGCTGTTTTGATATTCTGGACTATCTCCTCCAAATAACTTTTCAGAATTGAAATTCCTGAGTGAAATGTTATTAAACATTCTTAAAAATTCTGATAAATACGCTACTCTGATTTCTAAAAGCATTATAACTTTAAACACTTCCATGAATGATAGAGACACACTTTCTGTGTTTTCATGACATGCACATAATATTTTAATTCAAAATTATTGTATTAAAAGTTCAGATTAAATTTTAGACCACGCTGCCATTCTCTACTCATTTGTTTTTTTCTGTTCATTTAGTTGTGAATTAGAAGCTATAAACTATAGTCTCTTCCTAAATCCCAAATTTCCTATTGTCCTTCCCTATATAATTTTCTCCCCAGCAATTACTACCCACGTAATAAATCACACGTAAATTTCTTGTTTAATTTTCAACCTTCTGCCTGACGGCAAGACTTCTGTCTATTTGGATGCTGTTCTTCCTTTAGATTTAGAACACTGCTTGCCATATAATATGTGCTTAATAAATATTTGTCAAATTACTAAATGGATAAGTATATTTCTTTATTTTGGTCATTTTTTAGTCCATTTTTCTTTTACGTGATATTTGTTTTCCTAACATAAATGGGGACTCTAGGCAACATGCTTACAAATCTTTTATCTATATTAGGCTCTGAAAACATGTTTCTGGTTTATTGTTTGACATATATAGTTAAAAATAGGTATAGTTAAGAAATAAATACACGTGTGTATCTATATTTCAATATAGATGCTTTAGGAATCTAAGAGAAACCGGGGCTGAAGGGGTAGTTACCAGAGGTGAGGGGGGGAAAATGGAGAGATGCTAGTCAACGACTATAAACCACCAGTGTTAAGATGAGTAAGTTCTAGGAATCTAATGTACAGCATCGTGATTATAGTTGAGAATACACTCGAAAGTTCCTAGGAGAGTAATCTTAAATACTCTTCACCCCCCCAAAAAAAAGTTAGATATGTGACATAATTGCGGTGTTCGCTAACCCAATGGTGGTCATCATTTTGCAATAGGTAAGTGTGTAAACTCAGAACATTGTATAACCTTAAACGGACACAATATTAGACATCAAATATATCTCAATAAATATGGAAAAAATACTTTTTAAATTTTTCAGTATCTGTTCATGCTTTCTTTTGCAATTACTATTATGTCTATAGTTTCAAGATCAGCAATTTCTTTTTAATTCTTGAGGTCTTTTAAAACAATTATTTAGTTCTATTAGATTTTAGCTTATAGTGGTTTCTTCCATTATTTACTGTTTTCTTTTATTATTATATTTAATTATTACTTAGGTTTATGAAGTGGAGGTTAAAATTCTATTTTCACATTCATTGCCATTGTACTAGTTTATGGAAAAAAATGACTTTATTTTTATATGTTCTTTATCATGTATTGATTTATCACATGTGACCTATGCCATCATTTCCATTTGCCGGATTGTTCTTTCGGTTTGAATGAAACTTCATGTACACTTTAGAATAACATACCAAGGCTCAAACATCTCCCAATGATGTTTAAATGGAATGGTTTCCAGCCTTATTAACCACTTCTACTAATTCTATTTTTTTTTTTTTTTAGTTTATTACTTTTGGGTTATGCGAATTAAGTTAAGCATTATCAAATGACTTTTCCCTATCATCATGGAAATTGGGAAATAGTGACATAAGTAAAACTGTATTTTTTGTTTTCTTTAAATGATCTGCTAAAATGGAATATGGGCATATATATTTACCTTGTCCATAGGGAATTCTTCCTATCTATATACAAAATCATAATTTGAACCAACTTCTTGGTGGCTTCATTCCTCCATATTATCACATACAAACCCAATGTCTTCTCCTTAAAATTAGGATAGACCTCACTCAGAATAAAAGAAAGCACAAGAGCGGCGTTGCACTGAGTCTTGTCAAAAGAGAATAGCAAGTGCATTTGATTTTCCCCTCTTAGATTTTAAGCAACTCTACAAAAGAACATTTCATGGGTTTTATTTGACCCAACACTTTCCTAAATTAATACATTTCAGAAACTTCTGTGCAACCTCATCCTCAATAATTATTAATATTCCACAGAAACAATGCTTTAAGAAACAAACATATAAAAATGCTGGAATAAACTATACTCTGGTATATGATATCATAATAACTATTTAATGTAAGTTATATAAATGTCTAACCAATATACTATACACCTGAAATGAATATAATATTGAATATAAACTATAATTGAAAAATAAAAGAAAAAAATAACTTTCACTTAAAAGTGAAAAATTCAGGCAAAGAAAACTAGTCTTGCGTATTTCTAACACAGTGATCCCCATTTACCCACCTTTTATTATGATAAATTTTAGCAAAGATAATTTTCTCTGTTTTAACTGATCATTAAACTGAGACAGTAAAAATCTTAGTTAAAAATACCAGGATCCAGGACTTAAAACTTTTCTTTCTTTGGATTACTAGTTCTCAAGGAGGTTCACAGGAGCTAGTAACAAATTTTCCATAGGTATACTCATGAAATAATATATATTCTTGAAGTAATATAATAGATTCAATGAAATCTATATATCAAATGCTTTTGTAAATTTCTTTTTCAGAGACTATGTACTCTTGGTGAGCCACAAGCATATATTACTGTAATAATGACTAAACCAAAGTTATTGGAGTAAAACCATGTACTTACCAGTAATATTTGGACTTTTGTCCATAAATATATCTGATTAAATATTGTTCTTAAAATGTTTCTACTATTATTAAAATATGAAACTCAGAATATTAACCATAGAGACAATTATGCATTTTACATTTCGATAACAAATCCTGTTTCATCACTTAGTTCTATTAGGGACTATAATTAACATTCTTAACAATCGACTTTATGTAATTGAAAGATGACAAAACTGTAATTTCTGTTTTGACATAATACAAAATAAGAACCAGAAAGTTTTTAATGATTTGAATTATGAAGTCAAGTAAATTACTTAGTGTATGAAGATTTAAGTGTTAAAAATTTAGTTGTTTCTACATTAGAAGAAAGAAGCAGCTCTTTCATTACTCTTAAGATTCGACAATAGAAAAAGAAAATATAAAGAGTGAATAAAAATATGTTTTAAATTGAGCCAGAAGTGTCAGGTAATAGAGCAACACACTAAGCAGATCTCTGACTACCAGAGTTTTGGATCAAGTCCCAGCTTTAGAAGTTGGATAAAACTGGTGTGGTGTTGGCCAAAAACTCATGGAGTCTCCAAAAATGTAAAAAAAAAAAAAAAAAAAGGTAAAAAAAAATTCTGTTTATAAAGATGGAAATGTTCTTTCTCCTTCATACATAGTGTTTCTTTCATTTCCAGCATGACTTAATACCCAAAATCCATTACCATAGCACATTTAATAATTTATTTCGAAGGCATGTTAATATGGTAATAGAATCCAATTTTAAAAATTGTGTATCATAATCTTTATGAAACATAAGAAAATTTTAGATATGTAAGATGAAAATAAGATTTCTGTTTCCTTTTTCATGTCTAAATTCTTTAGTAAGTAAATACTTTTAGATGTTTGGTTAAAAAGAACTCTGCCTTCATTAATTCATAAAACTGTTCATTCATCCATTCCTACTTAAGAGAAACAAAAAAAATAATATAGTTTTTGCACCAATTCATTATATCACGAGATAATATTAGCAAGAAATGCATCATGAGAAGAAATGAGCCCACAAACACATTATTGGCCCACTATGTAAACTTGACCTGATATTTGTATATTTCAAGTTTTTTAAATCAGGGAAACATAATTTAAACTTTAGAAAGGACTATTGTTTAAAGACCAATACTATGTTTAAAGACATAATTTCTATATATTAAAATAAGAATTTAAATAAAGTTAATTATTTTCAAAATTATTATCATTATTTGGAAAGTGACAATAAGCCCTCTAGTTGAATTGAGACTCAAGATTCCTGTTGCACCTAGAAAATATACATTATGGGTACTAACAGTTGATGGACTAAAAACATGCCAATACTTACAAAGATAAGGATTCTGGGAAAATAACTTTTTATATTAAAAACAAATTTGGTAAAGAATTCCAAAAACTAGATTTAACAAACATAAAATTATTTTTTTTATTAAAAGATTTTATTTATTTATTTTTAGACAGAAGGGAAGGAAGAGAGGGAGAGAAACATCCATGTGTGGTTGCCCTTCAAGTGGCCCCCACCAGGGACCTGGCATGCAACCCAGGCATGTGCCCTGACTGGGAATCGAACCGCAACCCTTTAGTTCGCAGCCCGCGCTCAATCCACCAAGCTACGCCAGCCAGGGCAACATAAAATTATTTTAACTGTGCTAAAAAGCACCTAAAATATTCACTGATGCCAGTGTAGACACTTGATACACCAAGGGAATATTTTGAAAAGTTTGCTGCCTACACATAAGTATTCTTAGATATGCGCATGTTGGTGCCAAGCACTTATATTTAGGATCAAATTGATATAATTCACATTTAAATTAGTATCCACTGAACAAGCTATCTTAAGCCCATTGTATGTGCTATCTTCCTCTATTGAATATTAATTAACTATAAAGGTGTGAGTTTATTTCTGGACTCTCTATTCTGTTCCATTGATTTATGTGTCTGTTTTAATGCCAGTACCATACTGTTTTGATTCCTATGGCCTTGTATTGTACAATATAGCAGAACAGAGCAGAGTATAGTATAGTATAGTATAGTATAGTATAGTATAGTATAGTATAGTATAGTATAGTACAATATGGTATAGTATAGTTTGATATTAGGTAGTGTGATTCCTCCCACTTTGTTCTTCTTTCACGGGATTGTTGTTGCTATGAAGGACCATTTATGGTATCAAAAATGTTTGAAATATTTGTTTTAGTTCTGTGAAATATATCGTTGTAATCTTGATAGGAATTGTGTTGAATCTATAGACTTCTTTGGGTAGTATGGACATTTTAATGATGTTAATTCCCCCTATCCATGAAAACAGTATGTGCTTCCACTTATTTGTATCTTCTTCAATTTCTTTCTCCGGTGTCTTATAATTTTCCAAGTACAAGCCTTTTACATCCTTTGTTAAATTTATTCCTAGGTATTTTATTCTTTTTTAAGCAATAGTGAATGGGATCATTTTCTTAATTTCCCTTTATTGACATATGAAGTCTTTCCAGAAAGTACCCACCCATGTAATATGAAAAATAGAGACATTTATTGAAGAAGATACAAGAAACATTATACCTAGGACAACGATGCCTCAGTCCCCTTCAAAGTGGGCACCTTGGAACCTCACACAGTTCCCCAAAAGCTGCCCGATTGTATGTTCCTGAATCTCATCGGTAGTCTTAACTCTCTTCCCTTTCAAAGGTGGCTTTAGTTTTGGAAAAAGCCAGAAGTCACAGGGCACCAAATCTGGGCTGTGGGGGGGCTAAGTCACCTGGATAATTTGATGTTTCACCAAAAACTCTGCATGAGACATGATGCATGTGCAAGCATGTTGTTGTGATGAAGCTGCCAGTCGCCAGTTGTCTATAGCTGCAGCCTTCTGAGTCATCCAAATAGTTTCTGTGGAAAAATGTGCAAGCTTAACATAGAATGTGATACAGATTTATTGCTCTACTCACACAGTCACTTCAAATGCAATGGTCACACAGTATACATGCTGATTCAACAGTTTCTACCAACCCCCACTGACTAGTACAGTGAAGTCATCATTGTTCACACATGTGCATTCCAGGCCACTCCTTGGCTGCCAGGTTAAATAAATATCACGCTAGTCATTTTCATTATATTAACAGTAGCTAGACTTTCTGGGAAGACCTCATATAAACATGCAATTTGGACAGACACATGCAGAAAAATTAAACTAGACCACCTTCTTACACCACACACAAGAATAAATTCAAAATGGATCAGAGACTTAAATGTTAGACTCAAAACCATAAAAATCCCAGAAGAAAATATAGGAGCAAAACATAGGACGTTGCTCATAAGAATATTTTATCAGATATACCTCCTCAGGCAAGAAAAACAAAAGAAAAAATAAACAAATGGGACTTCATCAAACTAAAAAGTTTTTGCACAGCAGAGGAAAACATCAATGAATGAAAAGCAACCCACTGAATGGGATAACATATTTGCCAATGATACATCTGATAAGTGGTTAATACCCAAATTTATAAAGAACGTATACAACTGAACACCAAAAAACCCTACAAAAATCCAATTTTAAAAATGGACAAAGGACCTGAATAGACAGTTATCCAAAGAGGACATACCAATGGCCAATAGACATATGAAAAGATGCTCAACATCAGAAAAATGCAAGTTAAAACCACAATACGGTGTCATCTCATGCCTATCAGAATGGCTGTCATCAATAAAATCAACAAACGAGTGCAGGCAAGGATGTGGAGAAAGAGGAACTCTTTGGCAGTGTTTGCAGGAAGGCAGATTGGTGCAGCCACTGTGGAAAGTAGTATGGAGTTAACTCAAAAAATGAAAAATGGAACTGCCTTGTGACCCAGCAATTCCACTTCTGGTAATATATCCAAAGAAACCCAAAACACTAATTCAAAAAATATATGCACCCCTCTGTGTTTTTGCAATGTTATTTACAATAGCCAAGATTTGGAAACACCCCAAGTGCCCATCAGTTGATGAGTGGATAAAAAAACTCTGGTACATTTACACAGTGGAACACTACCCAGCCATAAAAAAGGAAACCTTACCTTCTGCAACAGCATGGATGATCTGGAAAGCGTTGGCTAAGTGAAATAAGCCTGCCAGAGAAAGACAAATACCATGTAATTTCACTTATATGTGGAATCTAATGAACAAAATAAATTAAAAAACAAAATAGAAACATATTCATAGATATATAAAACAGAGAGACAGCTGTAAGAAGGGAGGGTGTTTGGGGGAGCTGGAGAAAAGGTAAAGGGATTTTTTAAAAAACTGATAGACAGACAACAGTATGGTGGTTACCAGAGGGAAAGAAGGGTGGAGGGAGGTAGAAGAGGGTAAAGGGGGATAAATGGGGATGAAAGGAGACTTGACTTTGGGTGGTGAACACACAATACAATAAATATAATGTATTATAGGATTGTACACTTTGAAACCTATATAATTTTATTAACCAATATCACCCTAATAAATTCAATAATTTTTTAAAAAGTATGATAAAAAATTAAAAGACAATCTATATGCAAATACTAGCCATACGTATAAGGCAACTGTCCCTTTATGAGATGAGAGTGATTTTGTTTTCTTATCTTTATATTAACCAGAATTGGCAACTTAAAAAAAAAAACCTAATGGGACTTCTGTTGTTAACCAGAGACCCAGGCAAAAATATTACTCTAGGTATGATAATATCAATGTTTCTGCTAAATAAAAAATCTTTCTTTATTGCCATGCAATCTATGTATAACACCCATAATAACTGTGATAAATGTTTTGTTATGGTTTTGTGGTGGGTAATACAGAAATTTAATTTATAGTAACTTTTAACAAATTGATAATATATAGTACACTGCCTCTTGCATTATCTCAAAATTAATACAACATTTATTATACTTCTTAGGATTGGAAATATTTGTAGTATTTTGGAATTATACTACATTTGCATTTTTTGCCTAAGGTGTGATGAAATTTTGACCTTACATTCTAAGTTTTGCCTTCAGTTTGTGTAAGCACTGCTCTTAAATGTTTTCAGTTTCTGTTTCTGAGCACGTTAACGCCCACTTTTAGCTTCCAATTTCTGATAATGATTGAAATATATAAATAAGAAGTGGTATGTCCTCCTTGGTAAGAGTATATGCCATAATGAGCCACTGACAATAGTTGGGTGTAGGGGAAACAGTTGCGAACTGTGGTACAGACTATTTAATCCAATTTGTCCCTCAGTAACTATCCTGATCATTAGTTAAATACTTAATGGAAGCAAATATGGGTTGCTTTAGGTGACATAGTCATTGGAACATCCCAGTGTAATAATCCTGATGTCTTTTTGCCTTTAAAGATTATTAGGACTTAAGAAGAAATTCACTTTTTTGTTTTTAAGATTTTATTTATTTTTAGAGAGAAGGGAAAGGAGGGAGAAAGAGAAGGAGAGAAACAGCACTGTGTGGTTGCTCTCACATGGCCCTCACTGGGGACCTGGCCCACAACCCAGGCATGTGCCCCGGCTGGGAATCGAACCAGTGACCCTCTGGTTCCCAGCCCACACTCAATCCACTGAGCTATACCAGCCAGGGTGAAATTCACTTTTTTAATAAAAGTTTGAGAATACTTTGAGTTTATTTTCTAAGTTTTTTTTACCTAATTAATCCAGCTTTCTTTAGGTTAATGTATAGAACATATTTTGAGATACATTTGAGATACTCAATGTATCTCACAATGATTATATATAGCATGATTTTTTCCAAGAAACAAATAAGAAATAAGTTTGGAAATAATAATTTTCTCAAGTAAGAAAATAATGAGGATTAGCTACACATGAAACATTTGCCAACTTTCTGCATATGTTTTTAAACAAATCTCAAGTGATTTTCTTTTAATGAGAAGCAACCTCCCACCTACTAAAATTCTCTGAAACAAAGTAAGCACCTTTTAATGGGATGGTTTGATCCAATAGGTCAAAGAAAGAACATTTTCCATTTTCTCTATGTTTTTTCTTCCATCAAGTGATAGTTTTAGCAAAAGTAAAAAAAGGTTATGGTGAATTTATATCAACGTACTAGACATCAGATTGCATCTTTCTTGGAATTCCCAGAATTGGCTAGTCTAGTTTGAGATTGATTGTAGTAGACTCTTCATTTCTCTAGATATTTTGACACCATCTCTATATATATAGTTACACTAGTCAGATACAAGGAATGTCCTGATTTTTTAAGACTGTTTATCATAAATATATATGAAAGAATATAGAAAATATTTCACTTGTCATATTTATGTTAGTGAGGAAAATGATTTCATAAGAACTAATGAAGGAAAGATCTCTATATTAGGAAAGTTTGCATATCTCTCTTAGACTTCTGTAGAATATTTTTATGAAATAAGATATTAAGCTGTAAGTACCGAAGAATCTGAAATAGACAAACACTGAGCAGAGGACAAATAGAAATAGCAATAAACCATCTGAGTAGAGAAATGAATCACTGTTCAAAGGGAAAAGCCTTTATTTAGAAAAATTTTCATAGGAGCGAATCACAAGGAAGGCACCTTCCATAATAATTGACCCTTTGAAGTAATTTAAAATCACTTTTTAAATGGAGATTGAACTAGTTAATCACTGTTAAACTATTCAATTGAAAATCTTCCTTATTAAATGCAGTACTAATTAATACCACAGAAAAGGCTTGATGATGAATTAAGCCAAGATGCATTTTTCTTTTCCAAATGAAATTTAAAGTATTTTTTGGCTGGGTCGATCCATTTCTTTGGTTTTATTGCAGACAATTTAAGATAGAATGTAAGCCAATTATTTCACTATGAATAAATTCTTTTTATGCCATTTTTGACTAAGTTATGATGTGTGATTAAAGGAGTTAAAATATATCTTTTGAACTTTCCTAAAATTACCATTTGAAAATGGATAATTATCAATCTTTTAAAAGGCTATTTTTAGTTATTATTATGAATGCACACACATAATAAATTAATATAAGCCTCAGATATTTTTGGCTTTCTTCTCTTTTCTGATATATCAAACCTTCATCTTAATTTATTTTTTAACTTTGATTTGCTGTTTCATACCTCATTCTTTTCTGTGTAGAAGCCACCGGTATGGCAGTGTGTCATTTCATTATTTCATTCACAAACAGACTCTGATTTCTTGGTGTTATACTTATCACTGAAAACTATAAAACTTTCCAAAAGTTTTCATCTTGTATTTGCTATGATCTCTTCCCTGTTAAAAATAAATAAATAAATGAAGATTACTGATGTACTATGTGGGCACAGGAATTTTTAACATACTAAAAAAAATTGGTATAATCAGTACTTTTAAATGCAGATAATGAATCAGCAGTTACTGCCACATGGATAATTTCATCATCTAAAAAATTAAAAGAAAAAAGTTTAAGGAAAGAAAAGAATAAAATAATAATATGCAAAGGCTGTAACAGGAAAAATGATCTTTGATCACACAATGTGCCCCCACTTTAAAAGTTCATTTCAAGTTGTGTGCTTCAAAATTAGAAGCCATGCCAAAGGAAAAACATATTGATTTATAATTAAAGATGATACCTTACCTTTTGTTAAATTAGAACCTAAAAACAGCACTTTAATACCAGGAGTGTATGTGGATAGCACAGATCACCTTATTGTTATAAGATGTCAGTGTGGCCAAGAATATTATAAATTTAATGAAGATTGCAGAATCATGTGCTTTTAGTTTATTATTCTGAGTTTTCATATTATGCTAAACAGACCATTTAAAATACAGTTTTGGTTAACTACAAAGAAAAACTCCGTAAAATAAATCTGTTTGGGATCTGGGGTTGGGCGTGGTGCTCAGCGGCAGCTTCAGGTTTCGGCACACATTGTTAAAGGGGCGGTGCCCTCCACTGCCCGCTCCAGTTGTCTGCAGCGGTTTTAGGAAGTGGAATGAAAGCATATGACTTCACTTTAGGTGGAACAGCCATCAAAACCTTTCTTCTACGACCTCCTCTGCCTCCACCCACCTCCCTGCCACCTTTTCGTTACCTTTCATATTACTCTGCTTCTCTGAACAGATAGCGTTTCAGGTAAATTGCGTTTATAAATAAAAGGTAATGTCCTTCGAATCACTTATTCTTGTTATATTGGATTCCCTTGAGAAGTTCTGTGCTGTGAGAAATTATATTTATAATTATTGGAAGGATTGTTTTTTAAAGCATTCTGTGACTTAAGTGGAAAGTGATATTTTTTTGTATTCTACAATCAAGAAAAATTGATATTCAGTTAAATTGATTTTTTGTATGCTCCCAATGTCAACATAATATCAATAATAAAGCTTGCATTGTTATAAGAAGAGCATAGAGAAATTGGTATCTCAAAATTCGTCCCGAATTTTATTTCGTAATAACAGCATTGAACAACTGTATGTTCATTAGTTACCTATCTCATACCTTAGTACTTGGATTGCGTAAGAATCTACCTGAGATAGAAGTCCTGTGTTGTAGATTGTGATCCTCTTAACCACTCATTTCGTCTCTTGCCCATATGGTTTATGTAACTAATGTATTTGAAACATTCCTCATTTCTTTTGAGTTCATGGATTATCAGTCACCTTGTGGTTTGAAGAATTCTTTTACAAGTAAAGTTTATACTAAAACAAAACCAAACAAAAAAACTCTTACTTTTTATGATTTCCTTCACTATTTTGATTTCCTACAGCTTATTCTCGACACACCAGCCAGTACAAAGCTATTAAAGTGTTAATTTTTAGCAGGTTACTTCGTTCAAACCCTCTAATTAATATCTCCATTTCACTCGAAATCTCAAAGTCCTTACTATAGCTTATAAAATTCCTATATACTTTTCTTTCTTTTCCTCCTCTTATTCTCTCCCTTGTTCACTCAATCCCAGCTGCCCTGGCTCCTTGCTAGGCCTAAAACATTGCAACTTCAGGATGTTTTCACCCTCTGTTTTCTCTGCCTCAAATGCACTTTCGTCTGAGAACCACACGACATTTAAGCACCTTGTTAACAGAAACTACATTAATGCATTGTTTATCGATTCCTGCATAAGAATATTAACACAACCTTAACAGCTTAAAATAATACATTCATTTTCTAAGAGTTTGAGTTAAGAGTCTAGTCATGGCTGAGCTGCATCCTCTGCAAAGCTACAATCAAGCTGCCAGAGCTGGAAGTCACACACGAAGCTTGGTAGAGAAAAGATCTGTATTCTTGCTCACTTGTAGTTGGCAGCATTCAAATTTTCATGGGCTTTTGGAGAGAAAGACATAGTTTCTTGGCTGGAGTCTGCCCTCAGCTTCTTTCCACATGGGCCTTTCTCACATGGCTTCTTTCTTCCTCAATGATAGAAATGGAAAGGCATTACCATCATGTGTTACATGATCACAGAAATGACGTCCTGCCACCCTTGGCATATTCTGCTTGTTATAACAAAGTCACAGGCTCCACCCACATTCAGAGAGAGGGGCTATCACAAGGGAAAGAGAACCAGAAGGCGGAGATCATGGGGTCCATCTCAGAGTACGTTTACCACACTTGACTGCCATGTTTACGATGTAGCCGTCTTGAACTTCTAACTCTCCTTATTCTCTTCAAGTTTCTTTTCTCCACAGTACTTACCAACTTCTAATGTACTGTGTCATTTTTTTAATTGCAATTATTTTGAGTGCAAAAGTCAACAGAAATCTTTCCTCACTCTGTGGGTTTCAGATTTTCAATTGAACTCCTGGCTCTGTTTCCCTGAAGAGAACTAAAGATGGTATCGGCTATGTTATGAAGCATTATTGTTGGTATAATAAGGTTCGATTGGTAAAAATCCATTAGACTAGGAGAAAAGGTAAATGAACTATAAACACCTGATGAGGACAAAATATGTTGGCTTCTCTAAATACTTTGAGTCTTGTTTAAAGGCAGAACAGCCCTGGCTGGTGTAGCTCAGTGGATTGAGCGTGGGCTGGGAACCAAAGGGTCCCGGTTCGATTCCCAGCCAGGGCACATGCCTGTGTTGTGGGCCAGGTCCCCAGTGAGGGCCATGTGAGAGGCAACCATACATTGCTGTTTCTCTCCCTCTCTGTCTCCCTCCCTTCTCCTCTCTCTAAAAAGTAAAATATTAAAAGCAGAACAGCGCCTGCCAGCGGTTCACGTACCCTTCCACCTCAGCCGTCTGTTGTGTGCCTACTGCAAGGTCCCCACTGGGAGGCGTTGGTGGTGATTTCTGTCTTACAGCCTTCTGAGTACACTGAGCAATCTGTTGAGCCAGAATATCTAGTAGAAACTAAAAAGGTCCCCTGATAGGCTTTATAATTGTTATCTAGCCTCCTTTCTGGGACCTCAACTCCACAAGAACAAGAATTTTCAATTGTTTTGATCTCCAGTAATTCTGTTATCACGGATGTAACAGATGCCCTGCCTTAAATTCCCTTCGCTTCCATTGTCCAGGATATTTTTATTTTTCTGGTTAGAGCCTGATTGGTTTGTACCACCCCACTCCACCTCAACCCACCCCAGTCTCTGATTGAGTTCAAAATTACAACTTCTCTTCATAAAGAATCTAATTGTTTCATATTTGGTCAGTTGTCCACCCCTGAGTTTGTCATCTAATAACAAAGAAACAGGGCTGTGTAGTATGGAAATGGCTAATGAGAACGGGGAAGGGCTATTTTTTAAAAAAGAGACAGGCATTGTGAGCTGGGCTTGAGTATTTAATAGTCTAATTGAGTTGTCAAGTATTCTATTAATAGATTCAAGCAAAACAAGCCTGAATCAAAATCACATAAATCTATGTATGAACAACTTTCATTGGTTCAGAAACAATTTTTCTGGCTAAGAAATTCACACATAACTTCCTCATTTCCTCATCTTACTATGGTTTGTCTGTTTTTACCCTACAAATAAATTCAGAGGTGAAACTTTTGAAATGGTTTCAAGTGGTCATCTCAGAAGTTTCTTCAACCTCAGATTTATATCTGCAAATCAATTCTGTGACGTAAACCTGTGTGTGTGTAATTCAGTTTCCTTTTAAGCTCATTTCCGCCTGAGCCTTCCACTTACTGGAATATATTATCAGAGCATCAGACAGTCTGAATAATGCTTGAATGCTACCAGACAGTGGTTATACTTACTACAGAATAAGCAGGTCATTAATTTTCATATCTAGTGAATGCTTTACACATGCAGAATAAATTTTTGTTAATACTGTGTACCTTAATTTTTCCAGTGTGAGTCTGATTCCTTAACAAGAAAACTTAGCCAACCCTTAAGTGTCTTAGGATTATTTTTACAGTACTGGAAATATTCCAACAAATACTTTTTGACAACCAACTGGATCATTGAAAAAAATTAATAGATTGTGAAGGTTTAAAACAGAACTTCACAGACATCATTCCCCAGAGATCATCTAAATGGGCCAAGGTCAGCCAAATAATGTAAATATTGGATTTTACTTAATAATCATTTCACAAATGTGGTGACTCAGCACAATAATTCTGTTGATGAAGGCTTCAAGTGCAATTACTAAATGATTGAGCACAAGTCCATGAGTGGAGTGCAGTCACTTGTCTCCTAACCCAGAATAAATGCTGACAGATGCAAACTTGTGAAAAGGCTGTGTATCACATGATACATCCTAAGTCAGAATTTAAAACCTTGCTTTGGATATTTTCCTAAGAGAAAATGTTATATAAGTCTATAGTTCTCAAGCTAAATTTTAGAAACCATTAAGCCTGTGATATTAAGTCATACTTCATTCCTAATTTAACATGTGAAGGGAGGTATTGAGATAGTTTCCTAACCCTTTCTCAGCCATATGTGTGGCTCTAGGACATTTTGCAAAGTGGATGTAGCTTATCTCTCCACATCTTACCCTCACCTTCCTGTTCGCCGCCTCACACCTTTATAACTCTCTTCTGCACACCCACGGCCTTCATGCTAACCGAAGCCTTGCACTAGCACAGTGTCAACTGCTTTCATGTCATGGCACGTATAAACTAACTGCTAAAATTATGCAGCACACCACAAACTACTATATTTTTTGCTGACCTGACAAAAAACAGGTACAATTTTGATTCATTCACACCAAATGGCTACTGTTGTGTTGGCTGTTGCCATTTTTTTTATTTGACAATCTCAGGGGAAAGAGGTCAGTGCTCCTGACTAAATCGTCAGGTGTTGCATGTTTTAAGAATTCTTGTGGCACACCAGTTGAAAATCGCTGCTCTAGCACATTCTATTCGGACATGCTTTCAGCTGAGGATGACATTTCATGGAAAAATGTATCATGTTTCAAAATTACTTTTTAAATCTACTTTTATCCTGATCAAAACTACCACTTTTTTAACACAACAGATGCAGGCTGGCAGGTAAACAGTGACAAATTAGAATGTTATACATTCTAAAAATCTAAGTATGTTTTGTATCATTTTATAAATAGCCTAATCTCAAGGAGATTCTTTTCTTTAGAGGAAGATTTTATTTATTTATTTTTAAAGAGAGGGGAAGGGAGGGAGAAAGAGAGGGAGAGAAACATCACCATGTGGTTGCCTCCTATGTGCCCCGACTGGGGACCTGGCCCACAACCCAGGCATGTGCCCTGACTGGGAATCAAATGAACAACCCTTTGGTTCACAGGCCCATGCCCAATCCACTGAGCCATGCCAGCCAGGGATCAAGGAGATTCTTATTAATTCTAATAACTACCTGGGATTTTACGTGTTGTCTCAGTTAGTACTGTCTTTGTGCAATACCTTCACATAAAAATAGGCTAAACACTCACCTACTTCTTCACTCCCAAACCTACTGCAGCTTGAATTCCACTCATACGTCCTTACTGATACTTTGTCATTAAGGTCGGCAATAATTTTTCAATTGCTGAATTCTGTGGTCCTTATTCAGCACTGCGCATGACTGTTCTGAAGTTTTCACACAGTTAAATACTAATTCTCCCTTGAAAAAAAATCCCCCTTTTCTTGGTTTCTATAACACTTAAAACTTATCCTATTCTCTGGACAATCCTTCAAAGTCTTGTAGTCTTTGTAGTCTTGTAAGTTTTGTGGTGTCCTTAAATGATTTTTTTCCTAAACACTACAAAGAAAGCTTATCAATATTCATTCACTAAGTTGAGCTTTTCATAGAGGATACAGGAAGATGTATTTCCATGTTATCAAAGAGCTCAGAGCCCAGTGAGGAAATCAGGCAGTAAAACAAGACATTTTATTACAGTAAGGTGGGCGTTATTACAGAAACGGGATTATCAAGTTGGCCTCTCAGTTAAAGTTCTTTCATGGCAGCGTGCTATACGCAAGTCAAGACTCCTGAGGATAACTTACCCATTCAGCGTCATTTATTGCCACTCCCCCAAACTCACCTTATACTGGGGCCCACAAGATAATAAGTGTGTTGTGTGTCATCAGTCTCAAATTCAGTGGCCGTGACGAATGCCATTAATTGCTTGCAGCACTCATTCCTACTGAATCAGTAGCAGCTACAAAATGTCTACAGTAAGGGGGTGGGACTAAAGTCTTGCAGGCCATGCCTTGGTCTTACCAGTAGCCGGGATGGAAATGGATGTTTTTCTCACCACAGCTATTTCCAATTCATAGAGGCTGACATTCAAGCTGAAACTCCCAGTTGTCCCTGTTCTAGCTCACCTGTTCTAAAATACCTGCCGCTGCTTTTCGCTTCTCCTCAGTACTCTCTACGATCCTTCCCTAACTGCCTCCTTTTGTCTTCTGTGTGGAGCTCGTTTTATCCCAAATTTTGAAGGCAAAGGATATTTTTAATATAATCTTCAGAGAGAAATGGATTGTCTCCTGACTAGCAACTGAGCTGCAAAGGGGAAAAAGAAATGCGCAAGACCGTGGACTTTGTGACACTTCTTTATGACAAGGTTTAGCTCTTTCGCCCACAGCAGCTAACAATTTCCCTGTCTACTCTTGTGTGGTCTGGATTCATGCCTACGGCTTCTTCTGGGTGGAACATTCACTCACTCCTCTGCTTGGCTAATTCCTTCCTTCTTTTTAAGAGTGCAGCCCTCCAGTTTGTCTGCAAAGCTTTCTTGGATGTCCCTTGTCCTCAGCCCACTCTCTGCTAAGGTAGGCATTCTGTCAGAGCACCTTTGGAGTTGTCATTGCTACCTCTGCCTCTGACACGAAGCATGATTTTGTATCTCTTATCACCAGTGTCTAGCATGGTGTGTCATATATGGGAATTTCTGTTGAATGAAATAGCAAGTAATTGCGTCTTCACTGAGTGTATAAAGTGATGAAGTGAACACATGTTAGAAAAAGTATTTTGTTAGTATCTTTTAGTATATAGTCCTGTGCTGCATAAGAAAGAGCTACATAGATGACAGTGGTCCCATAAGATTATAATGGAGCTGAAAAATTCCCACCGCCCAGTGAGTAATAGTCCTCATAGGGTTGTGGTGCAGTGCATTACTCTTTGGTGCCGGCCTCGGTCTACGGATTGTAACGCTCTTGGCTAGAGATGCCGTGGGGCACTCACCTGGGCCCTAGTGTGCTTCCCACAGACCCCTCCCCTTTCTAAACCAGTATTACAGCTAGGCAGATCCTTGTGGTTCTTATTACAATTGCAAGACACCCTTCAGCAATAACCATTAGGAACAGAAAAAATCAGGTTTATTACATATAGGCCCTGGAGCTTGCAAGGCACACCAAGGGGGCTCACAGCAAGATGGTGGGTAGAGAGAGGAAAGAAAGAGGGTGTGCAGGCCTGGGCTTCTGCTTTAATTGGGGTCCAGAGCGGGGCCTAGGATTTTGCAGGTTCACTCTTTATAGGTGAATTTAAAACATAAGAGTGAGAATTTAAAGTGTGGGAAGAAAAATAAACAGGTAGTCCAGTGGCCAGTTATCCAAATCAATCAGGATCTCTGAAACAAAGGAGCCTCAGGGAAGGGCGGCCACCTGGCCCTTTGTCTAGTCCTGCGGTGGAGCCTGTCTTGCTTCCGCTGCCTCTGAAATGGAAGACCTGGCAATGAAAGCTTAAGTCAGACACTTGTGTTACAAAAAGAAAAGCAATCACCAGGACTTAAACTATAATTACTCTATGTTTGTGGCGATGCTGGTGTAAACACACCCTCTGTGCTGACAGTCTTATAAAAATATCACACACACAACTACAGCAGTGACTGTACCACCTACTGTTGTGTAAATTTACCCTGTGGTGTTCGCACAAAAATGAAATCACCTGACAATGCATTTCTCAGAATGTATTAAGTGGTACGTTACTGTGCACTCCTTTCCTTTATTTGGGTACACAGAGTATCCAGTGTACCCAAATATATACACAGTGTATATATAGAGATATATATGCACATATATGTATTTGTATCCATATATACATACGTACTCACAAAGAGGAGGAGGTATTCCAAGTTATATATGTTAATAAAATATAACTATAATTATAATTTGGAGACTATCATTGTCTCATCATATTTCATCACTTCAACATTTGAAATTTTAATGAATATTAAAGAAAAATATTTTCCATTTCAATAAAAGGATTTATAAAAGGATAGTATCCTATCTAACATTATATGTGCCACTAATACTTTTCTGTTCTCTAAAATTAGGACACATACGAGAACTGTGGTAATAGTAGTTTCTCTCTAGGTATGATACTGACGGCTCTGAGGACAGAACACAATTGTAAATAGGCATACAGGCTCTGGGGTCAGATTAGGTTAAACATCCACTAACTTATCTGCATGACCTTGAATAAATTCATTGATCTCTCTTTGGCTCCCTTTCATTATCTTGAAAATAGGAATAATAATAGCATCTACCTTGTAATTTCATTGTAAGGAACAAATAGATGATTCCTGATAAGGCTTTAACACACTAGTTGCACGTATTGTTCAGTAAATATTAGTGACTGGTGTTGGTAGAATAAAAATGTAATTCAGTCTGAATAATACTTAGTGTCTTCTCTGATGGGTCTGACGGTCACGTTGAATTGTTTTCTTTCTCCAGCCATCTCTTGAAGACTACCGTCCTCCATGTAAAAGTTTCCAAGCCTTCATGCCAAACCTTTTGTTTCCAATTCTATTCAATGTGCAAAGGAAGAATAAGAGGACAGTATGAAACAACAACCTTCATTTATTTTATTAACACCAGAATATCTGTCTGAAGAGAATCAATGAAAAATCAAGTTAATAAGCTCAAAGTTCCAAACTAACATCACCACTGTGTTTATTCAAATACAAACACTTCTGGAAATATTTTCATTGTTATTCTCATCCAATAAATATAATACTTGCTCATTTTAGAATGCTTTTAATTGAAAAAAAATTTAATTACATATAGTTCCACCAATCAGATTAAACAGTGGTTAACATTTAGATCCATAATCTATTAGTGTTTTTTAGGTTTGTACTTTCACGTTTGTGTCTCATACTTTTTATAAGCTTAGCTTTCAAAAATGCCAACTAGAAGGAGGACAAAAGGGGAAAGGGGACAAAAGGGGAAAGGGGACAAAAGGAGAAACCTCTTTAAAGACGGAGTATAGAGTGATGAGCTCAAGAATTTCAAAGAGAAAAATGAGGCATGTGACAGGCAGGTAGGTGAGTGATACATATTTGGATCCTGGGTTCAGAGCCCAAGAGAGAGTCCATCCACTGGGGATCCCTTTACCAGGAAAACTAGAGACAAGACATAAAACATATAAAATATATAATATATGAAATCATTTATGTAATATGTCTGTTATTGGTGGAGGGGGGTTGGCTATAAGAATTGAGGAAGTTGTCTGGGCCGGTAGTTCTGTGGATTGAGCACCGGACTGTGAACTAAAGGGTCTCTGTTTTGATTCCCAGTCAGGGCACATGCCTAGGTTGCAGGCCAGGTCCCCAGTAGGGGCATGTGAGAGGCAACCACACACTGATGTTTCTCTCCCTCTTTTTCTCCCTCCCTTCCCCTCTCTCTAAAAATAAATTAATAGATAAAATATTTTTTTAAAAATTGAGGAAGTTCCACTTCATAGATTCTGTTGGAAAAGAATGCAACATAATTTGTGAACAGTGAATAAACTTCAAGTCATCATCTATTCACTGATAATTTTTAAAAATCTACAAAAGAATGTAAGGACCAGGGTCAATACATACACACAACAAATTTGCGGGAGGGGCCATTTTTATTAACATCCGGTAGCATTTACTACCACAGAAGCAAATTTATTCATTAGTTAAACAAATTTCTACTGAGTACAAAATGCAGCATGTTCAATTTTGAAATGTTTATCTATTTTAACCACTGGAATCTATTATGTAAAACCAGCATCCTTAGAGAGCTATTGCTGGAGTATGTAATCATTTTGGCATAAAGCTTAATGCCTAAAAATGCAGTTTGATTTATTGCACAATTTCTTTATCTTTAGAGAGTGAGGGTTTGTGATGAAACAGATGAGCCATTTAATCAGCTTTTAAAAATGCTTGCAATGATGTATTCTAGGAAAATGCCTCTATTTTCTATGGTAAGACATCTCTTAATCATACTGGACAGTTTCATTGTATCTGCAATAAAGGAAATGAACAATGGAAACATTTATGTAGTGTCTGATTGTCTGGGGATGATGATCTGTGAGATGCAGACCTATTATTTAATGCTTTGGGGATTC
The DNA here is from genome assembly GCA_004026765.1 of Micronycteris hirsuta. NCBI lineage: Eukaryota > Metazoa > Chordata > Mammalia > Chiroptera > Phyllostomidae > Micronycteris > Micronycteris hirsuta. The sequence continues at coordinate 118,188 of PVJI01001832.1, forward strand.
CCTTCTCTTCCTCCATCATTCTTTTGAGCTCTGGTTTCTGTACTAATCACAGGGAGAAAACACAAGCATTTATGTTATTCCTGGATTGGAAAATTAGACTTGTACTTAACAGTTAAATAATATTCTTAATTAACTAAAAATAGAGTTGGTTAAATTGCCATGAGTAATCCCTGTGGCATTTTTCTCCTTTTTAGTGAAGAAAATGGTCCATAACTCTGGGCACTCAGGACATATATATGAAACCCTTCCAATCTGTAGGTTTGTGATGCTGGGTTTTGAGTATTTATGGTGCACTATACCTCTGTGATGGTGATTTATTTTTACTGAGTCTCATGGGTTGCAAATTGTCTTGCCAAGTTCAGGGGAGGATCAGAAGAGGAAGGGAAGGCTGAATGCTATTTTGTTCCCTATTGAGCTAATTAGGAATCTAGGGCTTATTTAGAAGGCTGCAAATCTCAGACTCCCTCTTAGTCAATTAGTCTAGCCCAGGATCTAATTTAGACTATATTTAGTGTTTCCTCATGTAAAACAGGAAAGAGATATCCTTAAGTCCCAGACATCAGAGGGAGAAAAAAAAAATACAGGTGAGGATGACTTTGGGATTCTGGTGGAGTGGGAGATCAGTCGGCAAGGAGTGGATCTTTTACTGTAATAAAGTAAGAGGAAATGTGGGATTTGCAATGGAACGTGTCATATCATATACAATACCTTGATCTACCAGAGAGCTGGAACTTCTGTGGGATCTGGAATATGCAGATCATCTGCTGTTGACATTGTTGTCCTTATAATCTGCGGGCTATCTTTTTTTTTTTAAATTTTATAGACTCTAAGATACCTTTTAAATAGTCTAACAGTGGCCTACATTATTATTATTTTCAATTTAGTAAATTAATTAAAATGAGTTATATTTTCATCTCCCTCAGAATCAGTGAATACTTCATTGTCTTTGATTAAGAGAGGAAAGACGCTTTGGTTTCATCATCAATGCATTAAAGTGTAAACTATTACTTGTACGTAATGGAAAGATTTGCTTTCTTTGTGTTGTTTTTTATCAGCTTTTGTTTCAGAATATACCTGAATGGGGTGAATTGGGGGCAGGGGTTTATGCGGTGTCTTTAATGCATACAATATAAAAGACTAAGTAAAGAATTTTTAAAAGATGAACAATATATAGTCCCTGTTCTAGGAGAAATTACCTGGCCCCAAATAAGGGAGAGAATGTTCCTAACATACAATCCTGATGCAAATATTCTTTTTTGTATTTAAATATATATTTAAACAAGTAATTACCTGGTCTCAAAAATCAAGTTTGCTAGAGGAAAGTACACATTAAGAACATTAACCCCCTCTTACTTTTACACATCTCATGTATCATTTCCACTATTCCTTTTCAAACATAAATATGTGTATTATTTGTTTCCTCCTTTTTATGCACATAAATTATTATGTATATACCATTTCGCTGCTTATACAAGACTTGCTATAAATTTTGAGCAAAATATTTAAGAAAGGACAAAGGAGGAAGATTACTTATAGCTAAGAAGAGTTGAGGGATGTTTCGAGAATGAGTTTTTGTTTGAGTAATGACCTAAAATATGGTGAGGTAGGAAGAGGGTATTCTATACAGGAAGAATTTCAAAAGCCTAGAGGCAGGAAGTGGACAGTCAGGGAATGAATGATTAGAAAATATCGAGAGTTCACTGAACTGTAAATGGAGAAGGCAGTGGGAGACAAAACTGGATTAATGCTGTAGAGGGAATTGTGGGTATTTTTACATGTTGGGACCTTGAAACTTTCCATGCTTTGGAACAAATATACAGATTACGCGTTCCTGGGTTGGTGTATTTCTCATTTGACTAAACAACTTGTTGGTTTTTATATTACTACTTAAAATATTTAAAATTCTGTTTTAAGCTTCCTTGGCCTGTGTTTTGATCACAGTGTAGCTTCTGTCTTTGAAACTCTGCAGCCATGATCACTGCAGACTCTTCTCAATTTTGTGCCAAATACCGTTTATACGCTCCATAGCTACGGGTTTTGAGCCAACACTAGAAAACAGAGATTCTTCCAAGTCCCAAGCAGAGAATAAAATAGATGAGTCTGAATTGATTTAACGTTTTGCTCTACCTTTTGGGGGGAAATCTAACTCATAGGATTTCTGTGTAACCAGGGTCCATCAGTTCTAACCAGATACACTCTGGGTCTCCAGATGATATACAATAATGAGGTGGTATAGAGAATAACAATGCTGTAGCTGCTTAGGAGAACAAAGAAACATTGATAAATATTTACAGCCAAACTCTAAAAAGAGGTGTTGCTTAGATTTAATTTGAAGATGACTTTCTTAATGATTTAGATCTAGTGAGTAGGCTTGTAAAAGCAATCCCTTGAGATGTGACCATTCTCTGCACATTAAGACTAAAGAGATTTTTTTTACATCTAACTTGCTATTTTTAGATTATATGAATTATAAATAACATATAATAGAGGGAAGTTTTAAAGTAATATAAGAAATTTCTTTCAGCTGTTCTCATACTCTTGCAAATTTCTATCCTTCCAAACAACTATGCTCATTTTATTACTTAAATTTTTTCTTCTAGCTCAGATTAATGAATTTGGTAAAATGTTGTAGTAGCATCTATCATTATCTGTGGTTAATATCATATATGTTATTTCTGTAATTCAAGGAATTAAATCATTTTATTTTTAAAATATAGCTAAGATAATATAATTGTCAGGTGATACAGTTTCTGCTTATTATTGCACATATTTATTTTCTATTGTACATATTTGGCTTATCATGAATTTTTCCCTGAAGCTTTGTACCCTACAATAGGAAAGGTTGTAATTACTTAAATATTTAGCTCCTTCTCTAATACAATCTCAGTTTTATTGATTAATTATAGCTACTCTTTGTTCTTTTTATGTGATATTGTTTCTGACTGTTGTTCAGTGACCACTGTAGCTTTCTGTCCTGGCCTTTGGGATTAGAACATGTGCAGTCTGGGGACTGGATCTTTACGGCCACCAGCTAGCAGCGCGGCATTTCCAGACTTTCCTATTTCTCCTGCAGCCTATAGTCTTCAATCTTTTGATGTTACCAATTACTAAGTGATAATTTACCCCAAACACTGTGATGAAAATGTATATCAGTTCCAATATCTGATTCAATCTCTGAAAGCTTATAATGTAAAATATTGGCCTGTAGAAAGAATTAAAATTTGAATCAAGTTCACCCTATCTAAAAAAAAAAAATTCATGCAGAATCTTTTCTGGTGATGAGAGTGTGAACCACCCAAGGTAACTTTTTACCAAGACTAACACTCATTCACCATGTCTCACTTCCAATCCAAAGCTGTAACCCCAATCCCACATATTTCATAGGGACTTTTCTCAATTCCAGCTCAATTCCAAGTAGTTCTCTACCTTTACAGACTTTAAAATCACCTAACCCTGACTAGTTTATGGTTTTTTTTTTTTGAATGGCATAACAGGAGACATTGTTCCACTTTTATTTTTAATAGTAAGTAGTTGGAAACAACTTATATGTCCAAGAACAGGAAATTGGTTTTAAAAAAATTACAGAACCATGGTTTAAGTCATGAAACAGAATTGTGAGCAACTGTGTAAATATTGTACAAGCATTTAATGACATGAAAACTTCTAAGTGTACACCCATCTTCTGTCTGTTATCCTATGACTGAAACACCCTCTAAGTATCCTCTTCAGATTTCCCTCTTCTATGACGCTATTAAGATCCTTAGGTTTCTCTTTGGTGGCGGCACTTCCCCCTGAAATGCATCTAATAAATTTAGTTTTGCTGGATCAATAGACTTTTCAGGTGATCTTCTTGAGAGAACTGATAGTCAACAGCTGAGAAGACAATTCTTAGAGTCCAGTCAGTGCCTCCATCTTTGACCCATCATGTCTGTTACCTTCCCTTCTTTTTAGGGTGAGGGCACAGCAAAGCCAACAGATGGGACTCTCGCCTTTCCCACAGAGATCAGCATTGCCTGAATACTGTTCACCATGTGACTTTCCTAATCTTAACTTGACTGCTATCTGCTAGCTTGTGAGTTAATGACAAGACCTGTTCTACCAGAGTGAGCACTTTATATCTCTGGGTATTTATCCTGCCTGATGGAAACTGGCTGACATTCCCTGATATCGTAAATGATTCCTTCCTTTGTCTCCTTTTATGGCAGTTGATTCAAGCCGATTGGAAGTAGATCCAGGTGGTACAATGGACAAAATGTCATTAATAGATGAAGATACAGTTAGAATTCTTCTTTTACTGTTTACTAGACCTATAGCCTAAAAAATTAGTGAACCTCACTGAATTTGTTTTCTCATTTTGGGAAAAAAACCACCTTAGTTTTGTGAAAATTAAATTATTTTCAAAAGTTTTAAAATTAGCATTGATTTGACCATATTGCAAATGTTTAAGAATTATTGGGGTACTTTGTTTAGTCTTTTCCTTTAAATGTCTTAGATTTCTGAAAATTTCTCTATAGGACATGTTCTTACATGTCCTAGACAAAACTGTAAGGTTTCTTTTTAAGCCTAAAAACCAGTGAAGTTTATTAAAGTTTTATTCAATTCAACAAGTTATTCAAATATGTTAACTTGCAGAAACATCTACACAGAGTTAAATGATAGCGAGTGAAATTATTGATGAAGCACCTTGATTAACTTACAGATATTTCTGATTGGTTTAGTAACATAAATGTTGTTTTAAAAATTGTACTAAATTTTAGGTTAATATTTTAGTATAATTTTTAGTATAATTATTAACCTAAAAATTTCAATTTATTCAAAAGGCGTACTACTTTCAAACAGAAACACAAATTGCTGTAGTGTTCTTTTAGAAGATGTAGAGGACCCAAAATATATACACACACCCAGCTTGGAAACTAAGCTCCAAATTGCCAAAGGACCAAAGAACACTCCATACAGTTTACTACACAAGGTAGATTCACGTGGCTTTCCTCTTCCATGTCTTCTGTAGCTGATGTTAGCCCAAGCCAATGGCTTGATACTTTATATAGGTCCAGATGGATTCATCTTCAACAGAAACCATCAACAGAGACCATGCCATTAATTTGGAAAATCTTTTGCTTCAAATATCTTCAGCTTGTGTTTCCACCAGTCCTAGACTGTTGTACTTAGGTCTTCACCCCATCCTAATCAAGCCACCCCTTTGTAAGACCTGCAGTAAAACAAACTCTCAATTTTCAGTAGATTCTGATCTTTTTACTTTTTTAAAGATTTTATTGTTATTTATTATTAGAGAGAGGGGAAGAAAGGAGACCGAGAAGGAGAGAAACAGCAATGTGTGGTTGCTTCTCACATGGCCCTCACGGGGACCTGGCCTGCAACCTAGGCATGTGCCCCGACTGGGAATCGAACTGGGACCGCTTGGTTCCCAGCCCGCGCTCAATCCACTGAGCTACACCAGCCAGGGCAGATTCTGATCTTTTATTCCCTCCTCAGAGGTACTGCTGTAGCTCTGGCGGTAGTGATCTTCCTTGGAGCAATAGCTGCAGACTCAGCTTTGTCTCAGCAACAGCTTGTGCTGGTGATATTTAGGGAGCTGGTGTTCAGCAGCATTAAAGGCACAGCTCTAGCCCAGGCTTCCTCAGCTTAAACCTCAGATCAGCTACTTACTACCTGTGCGACCTTGGGCAAGTTACTTAACTTCTCTGTGCTTCAATTATCCTTATCCACAGAGGACACTTCACTTTATGAAGTCACTGTGTGAATTAGCACAGTTACATATGCAAACAACTTTAAACAGTACCTGGCATGTAGTAATAGGAGTATACATCATTAAGTTATTTAAAGGAGTATAATAGTTATGAATATTACATTTTAAATGTCCTTACGCATTTAAAATATTTTATATTAAAATAGTTATGCTTATAACTTTTCTATGACCATAGTATTGTGTAATATGGTATCATATGTAGTAATATAATATAACATTGGACTATTTTTCTTCAACAAATTTTGTCATTTCACTTCACAAATTCTCTGAAGTGAAGACATTTGACTTTTCCTTCATTTTTTTTCATAGACATAATCTTATTTGCCTTGTATCTTAAACAAATGTTTAACCCTTAGATTAATTTATTAATAAAATAAAAAGTAGTTGAGAGAATAATTTGGAGATATAATTTGCATTAAAATGTGTGTGTATGTGTGTGCATGTGTGTGTATTTATTACAGAACAGAGCTCACTCTAGCTTCTTGTTAGACAAATGCAACAAAGACTTTAAGAACAGTTCAATAGAGGTAAAGACTAGCGCAGTGAAAGACTAGCGCAGAAAAACAGAACCCAACTCCACTGGAAAAAAAAGATGGGAGGATTTTTAAGTGCTGGGGTAAGCTAATGGGAAAGTACCTGAGGACTTTGGTGGGGACTCGGTCAGTGTGGTTAGGCCATCTGTGATTGATAATTCGCGCTTATTGAAGTTAGGTTCCTACCCTCCCACGGAGTGGGGAGACAGGGTTCTATCTGTCTTGATGGTTACATTTCAAAGGGAGGGCTCCCAGTTCCCTGCGAAAGACATTTCCAGGTTGTAAAATTAATAAGTGACTAGGAGATTGACGTTTCAAAGGGACAGCGAATGAATTGACAAATGCAAGTTCTGTAAAGTAACTGCTCTAAGAAAAGAGAGGTCAAAAGTATGTCGTCAGGATGAAGTTAGTCTAAAGTTTAATCAAGTTCAGGGCCCCTGAGGATCTGGTGGTCAATATACAAGGGGGGGAGCGAAAGTAGGCTTATGGCTGTGAGTAAGAGAAACAGTTTATTCTTGTATTATTATTTATTAATCACTGTATTATTTTCCATATGAATAACTTGTAAACCTACTTTTGCTTCACTGTGTACATGTATATAACTATTTTTTAAAGGAAAGCTGTGGTCTTTCACACCTTCAAGAAAAATGTTCACTTTAACTTTTATCTTTGTCCTTAAGGAAGCATATCTTTTCATTTTCCTGCCTTCTGGTATCCCACTTACTGAAACAAAATGTAAATTCTGTCCTTGTGTAGAGACAGATTTCAAATGCAACTTATTTTATATGCAAGGAAAAACATCTTTCTCTAGCTCTAATGCAAATATGCCAAAGAGACATTGTCACAGGACTGTAGACTAGACCTTAAATATCAAGGAGACCTATTTCTTTTGTTCCCAAATGAAGAGAACACAGGGCCAAGAGAAGGAAAAGGGAGTCTGTGTGAGCTTAATGTTGCTATTTGTTTGGGAACTGTGACGTAAGCCTGACCCTCCCAGGAAGAAAGAGTGTAGGGCGTTGGTAAACAGAGTTTCCCCACCCACACATTCTGGATCTCAGCTGCTGCTTCTGGGAGCTGCTTCCCCTTGTTCTCTCTACATTGTCTGGGATGAATATTTGCAAACACAAAACTTCACAGCAAAATAATCTGTCAGGAAGTTCCAAGAGCTACAAGGCAAATTGGAGGATGATTACCAGTGGCCATAAAACAAAGATCAAAGGCTCTTTCTCTACCTTAATTATAGAGATTTCTTTACTTTCTATGCTGGAGTTTAAATATTTTCTGTTTCTCAGATGGCTGTTTCTTAGTTGTTTAGGTCTGAGGTGATGGTTTCACTTGCTTTGTGCTTCAGTTTAGTTTTAACATAATCACAGCATTTGGGAAATCTTTGAGAATTTTGATGATGGACTCAGAATCTGAGTTATATGAAAAGCTCTAGTCCAAGTTTTTGCCACTAACTGGTACCTAGACTTCATTATTTTTTAATTAAGACACATTCCAGTAGATAACAAGAGGGCAGCAACCCAAAATCTCTTGGTATCTAAATTATATATCCCAATTTACATCTTAATTGATGGACTTTCACTTCATTGCACCTGCCAAAAGCTCTTAGCTTTTGAGACACACACTTCAATCCAGGGACCGGTTATTGCCTCTCTCTATATCTCTTATGTCCAAGTCAAAGAGGGATCTTAGAAGAGCATTTTCACATTCAGCATTTGATATAGACAGTTCAGGACAAGAATCTTTATCTTTTTTTGCTTTACTTACCTATAAAAAGCCATTTCATTCGTTCATTGACTAATTTGTCAGTAAACATATGATCACTCTCTAAATTTATCAAAAATGTAACTTCTTATTTATAAACAACTGTGAAAGTAGTTTTTAGTAAGCTCTATAAAATCATATCTTAGTACATGAAATTTCCTTAGTTATTTCTTGAGTATTTTCTACCCACCCTATGCTATAGATGTTTCTTTAAAATCCTCAGAATAACTGTCTTCAATTAAGAAACCCTCCCAAAGTTTTTAAATCATCACACACTGGTAATATTTTACAATGTGTAACTTAAATTCCTTATAATTGCTTCTCTTGCTCAGAACCTAGAGAGCAGTACCTCATTTTCCTTTTTTAAAACCATTCTTTATAGTGTTTGAGGGCTGTTATAAAGTTGTCTTCAGGTTCCCCATTCACCAAGAGCAATGTTTGTAGGATCACTGAACACAGAACTTTCTCTCCCAAGGAACACCAAAGGGTAGCAAACTCCGGTGCGGAATTTCTTTACAATCTCCCAATTCATCCTAAAAAGAAGAACACCATGCACATTTTGCAGTCTGAAACACAGTATTGCTTGTATACCTCTTTCTTTTTAGAAAGTAATATTTTAAATTACTTTCCAAAGTGAATTATATTGATCATCTATCCAAAGAGCGTAAATGTAAAATTGACATTAAGTCACCAAATGGGGCTTCTGGGTATTTCATCTCCATGTCGCCCATGGTCCATGGCCACCAGTGACCATAAAGATCTCAATCTCTATTTTTCTTCTTCAGGGTCTTTTAAAACTATTGGAAAACAAAATAAAACCAAAATCAACTTATTTTTGCCCGTAGCTACTTCTAACTAGAACCACTAGAGTCCCTCCAACCACGGCAGTAGTTGTCTATGAACAAAGTCGAGTTTGAGTGACCACTCATCTGTGATACTCTGCATGGAACTTAATTACCAGTGGAGAGGTGAGGAAGCCCCGCTGAGCTCTACCTGTATGGGATCACTTAACGTGATGGCTTAGATTTTACTTTAGTGAATTCTCATTTTGTATTTGCCCTCCTGCAGATAAACTTTTGGGGATGAAAATAAAGCAAGGTCTTGCCCTCATGAGACAGAAGGGCAATGGAAGACAAACTGTACAGATAATTTTGATCCAGTGAGAACCATGTTTACATACATTGTAGACAGTGAGAGGTTGTAAGAGAATTGTTGGCTAACACCCTTAAACGTCCTGGCTGAGCCTCTCAGAAGAAGCTGTCTTTGAACAGGGATTTGTAGAATTCATAGAAGAGGGTCATTCGAGGAAGACAAAAACTGTAGCAAAGAGTATCACATGCTCCGAAGATAGTAAGTAGCTCCGTTATACCTAAAGGGTAGGGCTGAGTGGAGGACGTGAAGGTGTAAGACCAGAAGTGGAAGGCAGGGGCCAGATTTAATAAGTGTACATTGGACACCTGGGCTCTGCCACCCACCTTAAGTTTTGCACTGCTCACAAGCTAAGCTTAGTGTTTATATGTTTAAATAGTAGGATGAAAGTCGAATGAAGCATAATATTTTGTGACACATAAAATTATATCAAATTCAAATTTCAATGTACGTAAATAAAGTTTTATTGGAACATGGCCACTCCCATTAGTTTACACATTGTCTGTGGCTGCTTTCACATTAGAAGGGCAGGGATGAGTGGATGTGGCAGGGACCATATGGCCAGCAAAACCCAAAACATTTGCTATGTGTTCCCTTCCAGAAAAATTTTGCTGACCCTTGCTGTAGAGACCAAACACTTGAATAATTTGTGCTGTAAGAGGAAAAGAAGCCATGATGAGTTTTAAAGAAGAGAGTGTCTCGCTGAGAGCTGTTGTGCAAGCTACTCACTTGGGTGGCATATTTTGAAAACAGTTTGCTTGCAGGCAACACCCATGTCCGGGCAAACTCTGGCACCAGCAGATAAGCAAGTCAAGACCTTACTCATCCTTCACTGTGCTAGCAAGATGAAGAAGATGTACAGTAGAACACACTAACCTTGGGGGAGAGAGAGAGACATTCATACAGAATAAAGTACTCAGAGATGGCAAGAAAACCATTATGCCCCCTTTCAGATAGGAAATAATGAGCCTTACATTGGAAAAGTTTAGCTGTAATGTATTTAGTAAACATAAACGGAAGGACTACTTTTAATCCCTTTGCAGAGGTGATTGTTATAGTGGAGTTTTAGGTCAAGATTGTTTTTTTGACCTATTTTTGTCTAATATGTTTTATAATCTGGTCAAATTATAAGATTTTATAATATCTTTTCATCAGATTCCTTTGAGACATGCCCAGCTACACCCTCAGCAATGAATGTTGTATGTGGGTGACTTGCTGATTTCTCCCAGATCCATGTCCTACCTTTCCCTTGCTCCACTCTGAATAGTGGGGACCGAACCCTGCTAATTATGCTTTGGGTCTCTTCAGCCTCTGTCCCCAACCTGGTTCTGGCCAGTGTCGGGCAGCAGTGAGAAAGTGATAAGAGGAAGGTAGAAGCCGGAGTTTCCCCCCCTGACTTCTCTGGGCAGCGCCTTCAGCAGCTCTCGTGACCACTTTGTGGTTCCACCTCCCATTGGAAAGCTTCCACTGGACTTCCAGTCCTGCCAGGACCTTGGCTCCCAGACTCTGGTAACCCCCTCCACCTCCCTGATTCCCTCCAACCCTGGAGACAAAGGCTTCTTACTATACTTAATCTATAGCTACAATTAATCTGTAAATTGCTGCACTGTCTCCTGTTGATATTTATGCTCTGCCATCACTTTTTTTTTGTATGGACTGCTTCTTTATTTCTTTTATTTTTAATTGTGATAAAATGTTTACAACCTGAAGTGGATCATTTTGACCGTTTCAAGTGCACAGTTCTGTGGCATTGACTGCTCTCACAAAGTTAAGTGACCGTCACCACTATCTACTTCCAAAATTCTTCCATCACCCAAAACAAAAACGCTGTCACTATGAAGCCATAACTCCCTAACCCCCCACCCCAGCCACTGGTAACTGTTGTTCTCTGTGGTCACTTTGGTAATGGGGCAACCAGATTCAAATTTTCCCCGGAGCTTCCTGGATTGCCTGTGTTTTCTTGCCTGATACCCTTGTGGGTTGGCTCTACGAGGGTGTTTCCTTACACCCATCCAGGCCAGTGTGTACAATTCCAGAATTCTGGGCTGTGGCTGGCACTTTAGATGGATTTTTTTTACACATACATTGTAAATATACTTTTCATAAAATTTTTTTTGTAGTTGTCTAAAACTTAAAGGTAACATGTTTATGTCCATGTAAAAATCTATAGATTTGGAAGTGATTAATTTGCTTGATCTTTTTCCATTGTCTCCAATTTTTTCCCTTTGATTTCTTGTTCCCTTTTTTTTCTGAGAGTTGATATGAATCAAAAATAAGTGGCAACTTCTTCAGAACAAGGACTTTATGACAGGAATTGTGATATAAAATTATATCTATGCCAAAATTTGAAATTCTATGGTTTCTATTGACTCTTTAAAATGCTTTGTTTAGTTTTCTCTCTGCACTTCTCTCCCCTCCCCTCTCCTCCTTCCTTTCTGCCTAGTCGCTGTTGTTAGTACTATCTATTTATGTGGTAGGTTTGAGCCAGATGGGATATTTCTGTGGTTTGCACATTTAAGGCTAAACATTGGTGAGGTTACTGTGTTTTGATAGAGTACTGAAGTGTTGGGTTATAATCGAGGCAATTTTGTTGGCAGAAACTACCTTTGGTTCTAGTTCTACTCTCTGGCAGATGTTTTCTTTGCTGCTGTATGCACGCATTCTTCACATCATAGCAGACATTCCAAGCTCTGCAGGCAAAACTCATTTCTCCATAAAGTCCTTTGACATTCATTAGCCAATCATGCCCAGCTCTTCCCCAATCCTCTTGTCCATCAAGTTTACAGTGGTGCAAAACTCACATTTTTATGCTTCATATATCCTGGCATGTTGATGCATAATTAAGACAGATTGGTTTATGAAAAGAGACCACAGGGACGGGGACAGTGGGGAGATGGGGTAAAGGAAGGAAGAGAAAAAGTGAATGTTAAGTCTTTCAGGTATGAAATCTGTGACCTTGTGCAAGTCACTTAGCTCTACAAACCCTAAGTGCATGTCGATACTTAACATCTCCATCCCCCGTGCCTGGTAAGAAGATCAGAATGACCAGCTGGATTCTTGGACCATTGTTCAGAGTGGGCAAATGAGTAATGGAGAGAGCAGAATGATTTTCGCTGAAGAGGTCAGTTTATTATTTGAGGAAAAGAGAAGAAAACATTCAGCAGGTGAAAGGACGAGAAATTTTTAATAAATCATTTTGGAGATGTTTGTGAGAGCGATCGAGAGCAGATGCATGTGTATGACAGATATGACTTTTAGGGGAAAAGATGGTGAAAATAATTTTTAAGAGCTTTTTCTTTTCTGTGCATAACCCCTCTTTGGCACTTTTTAAGAGTCTGCAATGAATATATAATTTACCTCTCCATTATTTTTGGTTGTTAGGTTGGTGTTACTTTGACCATGACACCATGCTATTTCCGGGCTACAAAGTTAAGAAGCTTTTAAAAACAGTTACATATGAAAGGAGGTGTAGAAGAAAGGGAAGAAATGGGTGTTGAAGATCACATTATTTCATTTTACCCTCGCAGAACCCTGCAAGACCAGTAATATTACCTTCACAGATAATGCAGTCATGCCTAGGAAATCTAGTATTCTAACCCAGGGCTGTCTGGCTTCCACGAGATTTTGCATTGCCAAGTGAAATATGCGTGTATCAATTGATGAGGGTTGTTCATTATGCAAAGCTATGGGATAAAGAGGGATATATATTATCTTAAATGGCATCACACTTAACACATTATTTTTATCTTAAACTGACTTCATATGGGCCTTCAAAGAACATTCTTAATGCGAGAGATGACAATTTGATCTATGCCTTCAGATAAGCTGGAGAATGTTGAGGACCGAGAGAGTCCACTCTGGCTCACATTGCTGGGTAGTGAGACAGAGATGTAGAGGCAGCATCCATCAAGCTATCATATTTATAGGTTTGCATGTGAAATAAAAAGGATAAAACAGTATTAGAAGTGGATAGAGCTTCCTAGTGACCATATTTTTTTTCCTATGGGAATCTCTGTTTGCCCTACGGCAAACATCAAACTAATGCATTAAGGAACTCATGTGATATTAAGAGGGAAACACTTTATATTTTGTGATGCTCTTAAAAGCCTCTTCTGATGGTGCTTTAAATTTTAAGCGAGTGAATTTTGCTCATTATTACCAATTGGGGATCAGCTGAGCTGGGAGACAGAGGGCTGAGCTGCTAGGAGTCAGAGTAACTGATTAAAACAATGAGCCAAAAAATGAAGGAGACCAGCCTTTCATACTATGATGGTAGAGACAGGAGTCTGAAACCAGAGTAAAGCACCAACTCCCCCGTTCCATTGTCCCCACACAGGTGGAGGGCCAGGTGAAACAGCACAGATGTGGAGGTTGCTCCTCTCTGCCAAAAAAATGCTCTGGCAGTTTTATGGACTCTGGGTTGGGGAGGCAGCAATGGGAATGCGCTAGGAGTGGAAAAGTATTGAGTACCAAGTCAGAGAGGAGTGTTCAAAGTCTCCCTGCCTTATCCCCATAAGGAAGTCTCAGCAGAGGCACCTAAAGACATCTGCCCAAGGCCTCAGGGAAGGAGACTGAGGAATGAAGTTGCCTGAGCCAAACATGTCAACAAGTGAGAGAGCATATCCCAGGGATGTTGGGGTGAGAGTGCATGCTGAGTCCTAGACTGCAACTCCCTCCAGAGATGGCAATGCACAGGCAATGCATGGGCCTATGTGGCAACACTGGGGTGGGGAGGGCAGCTTTCCCACTTCAGGGGGGCCAGGTAAAGCCTTTGTAATGGCTGGTGGTCAGGCCTGGAAAATACACATCGGTGTTTAGGCAGGAGCTGCAATCCCCAATTACCTTTCCTGTAAACATTTCTGACCGTCAGTTTTTCAGAGTACCAGCAAACGTAACTGTAAGAGGGAAAATGTGAGCATCTTTGCGTCCCCTTTCAAGAAAAAGGATGGTGCTGCTATTAATGTTTCTCCTCCTTTCCTGACACAGAGTTCTCAAAACTTTTGCAGGCAGCCACCAGTAAGCTGCATTGGTTCCTGCTGCTTTTTCATCTCCTCTTATCCTTCTCTTCCTCTTCTTCCTTCTCCTTCTCCTCCTCCTCTACTTCCTCCTTCACACCTATTCCTTCTTTTTATCAGCATTTAATGGGGAAAGTAATCATTGTAGAAAATGTGGCTTAGAATTTTTTGTGCCTGCCCCTGCTGAAAGGCTGCCGGGTTGATTCCCGGTCAGGGCAGATGCCTGGCCTGCGTGTTCAGTCCCTGGTTGGAAAGCATAGAGAGGAAACCAGTCGACGTTTGTCTCTCACACTGATGTCTCTCTCTCTCTCTTTCTCCCCCCTTCCTGCTCTCTCTAAAATTAAAAAAAAAGTTTGTCTATGTGTAGACACTTTTTCAAAATGAGAAATTAATGTAAACTATATAAGTTTTGGCGTGAATTTGGGTTTCATGAATTCAAAAGGGGAAATGTGGTTTGTATTTAACTATTGTTAGCAGTTAGTTGCAAATTGATCATCAGAGGCAGCGTCTTAAAGGATCAAGTATCAAGAGAATATTTCTAATTCCTTTTTCAGGATAGCATCTAGCATATTTGGGATTCTACAAGAGTAGTGAATATCTTGTTAGAAGATATGAGCAACAGTTTGGTTTGTAAAACACACAAAATGACCTGGTTTGAATCACAATTATTTTTATAGATTAAATTTTTCATTTTTCCATAAGTGTTGTCCTTTCTGACATTTCAATTCTACAGTAGAATAAATTCTTTTTTATTTGACTTCAAAATGGATAAAAGTTTTGCGAAGTTGGCAGAATTCTCATTGTTTCTCCTTCTGCACTGCACGTACTTTGCAGAGGACTGTTTGTCTGTTTTGTTTCCGTTTCCTTTGTGTTTTGGGAAGGATGGGGGAACATGCAGACGAAGAGAAGTTTCTAGTACAAAGGAGTAAGGCAGTAGCAAGACAGAATCTCCACCCTGTTGGATAGCCTTTCGTTTGTTTTTCTGCTTCCAACCACTGAAATTCACCTTGGATTTTGACTCTGTTATCTATACGAGTATGAACACCGTGTGAAGGAATTTTGTGGACTGAATATGGGCCATGTTTGCATATAGTATCTCTGCTTGTAAACATGATAAAATTATCAATGAAACATCCTAATTTGATCCTGAAGTGAAGGGATGCTGTCCAATGAATCACTTGTGTTTGTAGGAGGCACCGTTGTGGCTAATAGAGCAGGAATGGGACCCAGATGTTTTCTGAAAAGCAGGCTGCACTGGAGGCAAGGAGCATTACCTAGAGTGGAGGCGGCCATATGGGAGTGAAGGTTGGAAACATCCCATTACAAGTCATATATCACTGAGCTGACAGCCAGGGTTTCAGCTTGTTTTTATTTAAATCATGAAAGCAGCTGCTCAGCTGTCTAGCAGTATTAAATTTAACCCCTTTTCCTGGCAATTGAATTCAGTAATTTATGCAATTTTGATTGGACCACTGCATAAATATCATTTGGAGAGCCTTCACTTATTCTTGTCCCTTAAATTCACATCCAGACCCATGATTGGCTAATTTTTCTCCTGAATGAGAATGCCTGCAGATAATGCACCTGGCTGAGTCTATTAAGGCGAATCGCAGAGGAATTCTGTAATTTCAGCTTTGGCAGGTAATTGGTATGGCAAAACATGAATACATGCCAGATAGTTGTTGTTTTTTTTTTACAATGATCTTTTTATCTCTAGGTATCCTTTCCTTATTTTCATGGTTATTCTTTCCTTCCTTTTTCTCTCTCATCGGCTTGCTCTTTCACTCTTCTGTCCTGTGTGCATTTCTAATGTGTGATTCTGCCCAACTCGTAATATTCAAACTTTTATTTTCAAGCTGTGCCTCTTGGCTGTTGTCGCTGATCCTTCACGACGCTCCTCCAGTCCTTTTGCTTCAGTCTCTGCTTTTCCCTCCTTTCATGTGTCTCTCTTCTCATACCCAGACTACCTTTAAACACTTTTTTCATTTTTATAGCATGCAGAGTTCCTTTGAATTACTTTTCCTTGAGCTCTGTGGATATTTTGGGATGTTCCAAGTGCTGCTTGAAGCATGCTTTGTCATCAGTTGGAGAGCCTTCAACTCAGCCTTGGGCCACATGTGCCTCAAGCTACCTGTTACGTTAAGATCTATTTTATCACCTGCCCACCAAAGTGGAGCTTCGTGCTGCTCCCTGTTAGAAAACCATAGACTTTCATTCCCTGTGGAAAGGAACACTGTAGAAGAAATACAAGTTCTATCCCCTACCATGGGTGAGGCTGGTAAAATAGGGGTAAGCTGGTTCTAGGGGAAAAAAAGATAAAGTTAAGGCAGAGTTTTTGCATTTGTCTGGATTTTTCAGTTAATTTCTCAGGTAATAATTCAATGTTGTTTTCTAACTGTCACCAAGGGTCCTTGCCTTTCCTCTGCTGGGTGGTGCTTTGTTGCAGATACTCAGCCTGGGAATGAGTTTCTTAGTTTTTTCTTTTATTGATTGCATAATGATGTTTTCTGTTGGATTAGTTGTCCTGGCTATGAAACTCTTCAGAAAGTGACTTTAATAATGAATTATACCTGATGCAATCAGGATCCAATGTTTTCCCCCTAAAAATAGGTGAAAATTGAGGTTTGAGAGTAATTTAGTGTGCTGTGAGGCGACAAAATGATTTGCTCTGGGTCAGTGAGCAAGCTGACATTCTCCAGGGCTATTTTCTCCGTGCTAATAATACAGTCAAGGTCTCATGCAGAGAAAAAAAAATTTTTTTCTCAAAGTCAACTCTAAACAGAAATTCTGATCCCTTATTTCCATTCTAAAACTATAGCATGGCTCAGCAAGCTAAGAATTGTATTGGAACATGACGTATTTGTTAATTTGTGGCCTGCAGAAAGTTTTTTTATGATTAATTTTGTACCTGCCATTTTCTATTGGAAATTAACTCTGTATATCCTTCTCAGAACTGATGTCAGAAAATAACTGCCATCCCATGGCTTACCTGACTCTTCCAAGGCTCTGTGCAACATGGCCAAACAACACAGTGTCCCTGTGGTCAAAGAGCAAACTGGACCATCTCCTTGGTGTGTTGGTCTGAGTTTAACTATGGACCTAGTCCAGTGATAGTTACAGGGGAGTGTGCATTATCAGGTGTCCCGAAGAAGTAACATAGAACTCAGAATTCTGCTTTTGGGATCTCTGCCAGACCCAGGTTTGATAAGACATTAGCCAATAAAATCTGATGTGTGAAAGGCTGGTTTTTATTAGGGCAAAGGATGAACAGGGCTGGGGCAAATAAAAGCAGGACAAAGTCTGGCCACATTTACACATGTGGAATATTCGATGAGAAACCACACATCACAGTAGAGGCTGACTTATCTCTTTCATTCATGCCATAAATGTTTATTGAGAAACTGCTACGAGTCAAACAGTGAGCTCGGTGCCTAGATGTCCTAGTAAGAGAAAAATTATGGAAAAAACTTCAAGGAAAAGCAAAGTTGCACAGAATGAATATAAGAATTTGGATTGATCCATTTAATCAGTATTCAAGTAATTCATGTTACATTAAAATATTTACCATGTCTGTGCCTATCCTTCCTGATTATTTTATGAACCTAGACATATTTATTTACTCATATAAAAAGAAATGACCTTAAGGATGAATCTGTTTTTATTCAGAGCTAGTATGAGTAACAATTCTAATAGAAGCTGAATTACCTAAGCAATTATATGAAAAAGTCTCAGCAAAAACCATCAGGGTGCTTTATTCATGCCTCAGATTAACATATATTTTAAAAACAGATAATACCAAGACTGATGTGAGTGTAATGAGATGTGCTTTCTTTTATACTACTGATAGGATTATAAATTTTCACGCAAGGTTACAAGTGGCTTTGGCAAAACACACTGAGAAATTTAAAATGTTTGTGGTCTTCGATATGGTAATTGCAGCCACACACATGTGTCATGAGAAAGTACAAAGGGTAACTGAAGGATTGTTGTACAGAGATTCCCATCACCTTGTTCTTTACAGCATCAGCTTTTTAGGATGATATGGAGCGCTCGGTTTCCGGGGAATGGATGAAAATCAAGCATGTATGCAGTGCAACACTATGTAATCCTTAAGAATCTTATTTTTAAGAATATGTAATTGCATAGAAAAAGGTTCTCATGGTGGTAAATAAAAATATATAAACAAAGTATTTAGCATGATTTTCACATGTAGTGAATTAACAAAGAGAGAAACGTAATGAAAAAAATTGAAGGAATTATACCGAATGCTAATAGTGTCTCCCCAAACCTTGACCCTGACCCTGAATTAGAGTCTTCATTTTTTATTTTAAAAATATACCTACTTTCTAATATTTCCATACCCAATTTTTATATTTTTATTTTAAGAAGAAACTTAAAAAATTAAAGACCTTACAATATTTCCAGATGTATAACATGAAGCAAAAAAAAAAAAATTGTGGCTGTAAGTGGATGCTGTTACTAATGCTGACCAATTTACTAGCTGCTTTGATTCTATTCGTGGCCCAAACCATGACATCGTATTTCCTGTGGACCATCCTCTCTAACCCCTTAGGGCGAGGAAAGGAAAGCGCTGCTCCTACACGGTAGAGGGGAATGCGCAGAGTTCCAGGGGGAGGCGTGATGAGTGAGGGGTGTAAGGCAGTGTCGATGACTTGGCCCCACTATAAACAGTAGTCCCCCCTTCTCTACAGTTTTCCTTTCCGTGGTTTCAGTTACTCACAGCCAACCATGGTCCAGAAATAGTAAATGGAAAATTCCCCAAACTAAACAACTTGTAAGTTTTAAATTGTGCACCTTTCTGAGTGGCATGATGAAATCCTGTTCCATCCAACCTGAGACATAAATCATATCTTTATCTAAGGTATCCATACTACATGTATAAATACACACATGCTTTCTCTATACATGGCATATATATATATATATATATATATATACATATATATATATATATATATATATATGCTACCTATGCATTAGTCACTTAGTAGCTAGATGCCTTGCTTATCAGGTCAGCTGTTGTGGTAGCACAGTGCTTGTGTTCAAGTCACCCTTATTCTGCTGAATAGGGGCCCCAAAGCACTAGAGTAGCGATGCTGGCGATTTGGATAGGCCAAAGAGAAGCTGTAAAGTGCTTCCTTTAAGTCAAAAGGTGTAAGTTCTCAACTTGATAAGGAAAGGAAATAAATTGTATGCTGAAGTGACTAAGAAGTAGGGTAAGAATGAGTCTTCAGCGCATAAAATGTGAAGAAGAAAAAAGAAATGTGGGCTAGTTTTGCTGTCACAACTCAAACTGCAAAAGTTATGACCACAGTGTGTGGTGCACACTTAGTTAAGATGGAAAAGGCAGTAGATTTGTGGGTAGAAGGTATGAACAGAAAACACAGGGTAGGGCAGGAGTAGGTTTACAGCTGTTCATATTAAAAATACAATAATGAGTAATAAGAATACAAGAATAAACTCTGTTTTGCCTCCTCACAACTTCATCCTACTTTTGCCCCATCCCGTATATTTGGTTTGGTGCTGTCTGTGATTTTAGGCATCCACAGGGGGGATTTGGGATCCATCCCCCATGAATAACTGGGAACTACTCTAGTTCCAAAGAATAGTGAGATTCTGTGAAGTCATGTTTTATTTTGCTCCTATTCTAGAAATCTTTGGATGCCTGTCAATAGGGAGGTGCACCTTACCTTTTTAGAAAAAGCAGGTATCTGACTTCCCCATTTAATCAGATCTCTACTCATTCTCATTACCCATACATAAGAAGCCCGGCACAAATCAGCATGAATCAATGTTGTATGTCAAAGACTCATCAAAATAATACTTCAAGTAATAGTTTTAATTTGACAGCTTAATGGCATTTGTTTAGAGCACATGTTAGCATATTTGCCTAACTGCTGATGAAAACTGCTGATGAAAACAGTTTACATATTTGCATATTCATACTTTATTTTACCTTTTGTCAGGAATCTATTAATTGTACAGATCTCAATCATTCAAATGCTATAACATTGCTCTTCATATGATGGTAAATATAGTCCTCTTTGCAGCTTAGATGGTTCCTATGAAACCTTTTGTGAGCCAAAATGACTTAAAGGGAACAGTGTCCCCTGCATTCCAAAAGTTTGCCTTAGGCCATTTTGCTTTTACAAAAGACCTACATTAAGTTCACTAACCAAATAGAAGAGTTTTGCTTTTTTGGAAAAAAAATCATCATACTAATGTGAAGTTGCGTGAACTCGAATATTTGGAAAACGGAAGATAACTGTATAATACATTCTGATTGGTTGAGGGCAAGTATTAATCAAGTATATTAATCAAGGATATTTTTTAAAAGGTGTGCTTCAGTAAAAAACTACACATTGTATAGACTCTTAGCAAAGACCTTTCCAGGTATCAGATTCTTCTTCTAGGGAAGCCATTTTATAACTTTATACATTGTAGATAACTGATAGTAATGTAAAATCATTCTTTTCTATAGATAAGATGTACATTTGCTACATCTAGCTTCTGTTGCCCACCTGACAAAAATCAATTTTGCCTCCTATTGCACATTCATTTTAATATTTTGTAAATGTATCTCTTCTTTAAGTTCTATTTTGAAACAGTTATAAAATCATCCTGGTTTCCTCATCAAGTACAATCTTTAACAAATGTTCATTATTAACCTTTACGAGATTCACTTTTAAAAAATATTTTTTGCAAAGATAAAGAAAGCAGTTATCTTCTACTTGCAAATATGGCAGAGTATTTTAATATTACATAATGACATCATTAAAACTATGTTTCATCAAAAATTTTACCTACTAATTGTATATTTAATATCAGGTAATAGAATTTCTGATAGCCCTTAGTATTAATACTAAATTGAAGGAGAATATTGATTAAATTAGAGATATCAATTACTGTGACATTTTGAATTGACTCTACATCTTTTTGGAAGAAACTGGATTTAAATATTTTCTTTAAATTGCCTTTTGAATAATCAGTTAAAATTTTAAAAGTTATTGGATTTTATTTATTATGCTTCATCTATGCCCAAAGATTTCAAAGTGCTGTTTGTATTAAGTATCAAATTTAACAAAATTCAATGCTCGATTCTTGAGTATATGTGGGTTACACCCATTCACACACACATGTTTTTGAGATGTTTGGGGAAATGTGAATGTGTCCAATATATGCTTATTTTATCAATCTTAAATTTTTTGCGTCTGATGACATTTGTATAATTACATAGGAGAAAAGTCCTTCTTAGGATATGTATGCCAACATATATAGGGACAAAGTTTTTGCTGGTTTCAATTTGAGATGTCCATCGATGTTTAGAGAAAGGAGGACAGAGGAGGGAGAGCCCATATGGCATAATATGTGTTAAAGCTGGAAAGATGTACAGGATTTTTACTACTTACTATTCTTTAGATTTCTGTAGATTTGAAGATTTTCATAAGATGATAGGAAAAACATACAATTTAACAAACTAACAGGGTAATTAAGTCGACACAACTATTTCCTCTACGTGAAGGATCCAACTAGGATTGTTGGTAACTACTGACCATTTCTAATCCTTGGCCAAGTAACGAGTTACAAAAGAGGGCTCATGCAGAAGGGAGTTTTTATCACCAATCTCAACCCTTCCTTTTTCTTTTCTCTCTCATTTTCTTCCCTTTCTTCTGTTTTATTTTGAAAATATTTCGAGCCTTTTGTCTAAGTTGGCTGTTAATCAATCTGAGTCTTAGTTTATTCTGGTTTCCAGTACCAAAATTTGAGGCTACATTTCAGATATTTCTAAACTAAACTGATAACAAAATATTGAGTCATCTCAGGATTCTGTTATCTAAACCAAAAATTCTGTTGTTAGAAACCTTCCAAAATCTATTGGGTTCATAGTATTAACACTCTTCTTTCAAAAATGCTTTAACAGAGTGAATAAAAGTCATAAAATGAACCAACTTGAAGTTTACTTCTTGCCCTCTTCTCCAGTAATAGTGTTTTGGACCAAAAGATCTCAAAAGAAAACTGCAGGAAACATTAGAGGTTTTATTCTCCAAACTGAATAATGAGTTTATAAGATAACTGTTTAGGTTGTCTACATATTTCTTTTGTGTAAAGTTTGAGATAATTTGAGAGCAAAGAGAGTAATGCTATATCAATAGTAAGAATCTTTGACTTTTACATTGATGGAAATTGATGGAACTGCCCAACGTGTATCTAGTAATCACATGCTAATGCAGAGGTACTACAACAGAAGTAAAACTGTGTTCCTTGTGCTGAATTTCTCTCCAGAGGCAGGGCAAGTTCCTTGAAGAAAGGACATGCTTAAATTTAATTTTATGGATGGCATGTTTAACATTCAGTTGCATAATCATTTTTATGAAAAAGAGCTCCCATATGTTCATTCTCTGTTTAAAAGGGATTCCACAATTTACTTTCAGTATGCCTGCAAAAAGGCAAGGTAGCATATCCATCTCATCAGCAAGTAGCAAAAATATCAGAGTTGACTGCTATGAAATCAAGACTGTGTATTTGATTTTTGCGGGGCGGGGGGAGGTGAGGGAGAGAATGATGTGTATGGTGGCCACTCTTGCCCTTTGTCTCAGCAAGGGAAATAAAGAATTCAAAGAGAAAAACAAAGAGGATTTTTTTCAATCATGTCACTTTTTTCCTCCCTGTGATTATGATGTAGGTAAAGTTGTTATTTCATGAAAGGCACCTCTGCAGCAGTCAGCATGATCAGCCAAATTCCAAAGTTTTGATAGATGACTTATGAGAGCTGAGCTCTGGCTCAAGGAACTGACAGATGGGTTTCACTTCCAAAAAGGTTGGAATAGATTCATGGAAATCACCCTGTAACTCTGATCCGACACACATGTCCTCAATATCCAGAAGCCAAATAGAGGCCAAATGATTCTTCTACATTTTTTATTGGCCCAGTACCAAGAAGGCACATTGATTCAGAAAAATTTCCAAAAAAACAAGTTTATGCAATTTGCCTCTCTTGCCTTCTAAGCTTGGGGAAATGGAAAATGAAACCAAGTTATTAAAAATCCTAATATCTAAATATTACTTTTCCTATTCTGTACACTCTAATGAATGCTTATATAGTTTTCATCATTTTGTAAGATTTATGAATATCATCACAGAAAATAGCATCATTGTAAACCTACATATCACTTTGGATACTTTGTTTAAAATTAGATTATTTTTATTTATTTCAAGATATAGATATTAAAAACCACATATGGTAATAATAAATTATTATATATATTGACATCAATCAAAATAGACTTGGTCTTATAATCAGTTCTAAAATTTAAACAGTTTTAAAGTGAGATTAGTGTTTTTATTGAAAATAAGCTGTAAACCCATAGTTAATGAAATATTCTGAATTAATACGGGGTATTATTATATACACTGTAACATACTACGTATAGAGACTAACTTTGATACGCCCAGACAGACAGCATGTCAAGTACTTTACTTTAGAGGGAAGCAGTGAGGCTGATATTTCTCCAGGCCTGAAAGCACAGTTGGGTAGGTGCATGACATACACAGTAGCCACCACAGCAGACAATATGTAATAAATGCAATAAAAGAAATAAGGGGGGAAATCTGGAGTTTTTGAGGAAACGGAGATTCTGTATTTTGGAGAAGAACTGAAGATTGCACGAAGGCGGGAAAGTTGAGGCTCACCCCGAGTGATGAGTGGGATTTGGAGACATGGGACCGGAGGAGAAGAGATTAGAGGATGTGAGCATGAAGGGATCTGCACGACAGGAAAGACCCGGGACGTGTTCAGAAAAAAAGGCAACTAAGCCGTCTGGTTTGTCCGGAACGATGTTAGGGGATTCTCAGGGGAGCCAACAAATACCTTCTTATGTATATATCCCTTGGGGAACTCATTCACGCTCGTGGTTTGATCCCCTAAAAATCCTTTAAATCCGTGTTTTGCTCTCTTCCCCATGGTTATTACTACTCTAGTTTTGGCCACTGTCATCATCAGCTTACTGAGACAGTGTCCTATCAGATCTTCGCCAGTCTCTGTTCTCCACAGCACAGCCAGGTGTTTAAGAACAAATCGAATCATATCATTCCTTGATGAAAACCCTCCATTCAGTTGCCTGCCCTGTCTTCTGCGAGCTTCATCTCTCTCTACTGTTTCCTAGTGCTTTTGGGTTCGATCTCTCTGAATGTTTCTTAATTCTTCCAGAGAGTAATCTCCCCGCTCCTTGCTCCCCTGGATTGTTGTATCCGTTCCCCAAATTTCTCCCTTTTTTTGAACTAGCAGACTCTTCCTTATTCCTAATAACTTAGTTTAAATATCAGTTCATTCAATCAGGCAGTCATTTATTCATGAGCACTTAATTGAGGGAGTACTGTGTCCAGGCATGTTACTCTTCCTGGGTCTGTCAGATTATACTGTGCGCCCTCCTACTCACAGCACCCTGTGCTGTAACTCTGTGCAGTGACCTGCATGATCTACACTAATTCAAATCCCATGGAGTAGAGTGGCCCAAGAGTAGAGTTGATCATTGAAGCGTAATAAATATTTGCTAAATAAATTTTTAGTTGTCACCATCAGGTTGATGACTAATGTACAGATAACTTACAAATGGATGTAGTTAATACAAATTTGATCAATAAATCAATAAATCTATATTATTCTTTCTTTTACAAAACTGATTTGAATGACCTTCTCCTCAATTTATCCCACACATTATAAACCTTTGCAGTAGTATTCTCCTAGAAAATTATCAAATGAGATCTCCATTCTTTAGTGTAGTTTTGAATAGCCCCACAGAGAGACTTCTTTTTCGATTTTCCTTCTACTGTCAAATGTGGACAGACAGTCAGGCCAAGTCCCTCTGCGAGGGGGTCGACCTGGACGCCACGCTCCAGTTGTGTTAGTTCCCTCTCTCTCCACCTCCGGTCGGGTCTGGTGCTCAGGTGCTGGAGTACCTCTTCAGTCCTGAAGCTCTGCTGAACTTTCTGTTTTGTTGAGCTCCTGCCTTTTTTTAATTAAAGGACATATTTTACACTATAAGTCTTTTCAAAAATACAAAAAAATAAAGCAAAGAAATTAAAAATACCCATAACTTAACACTAACCAAATTTATTCAGACAATGGTTTTAAATTTATATTTTCAGCTTTATTGAAATATACATGACAAATTAAATTGTAGGATATTTAATTTTTATCCATAATTAGTTTTTTATTGTATTTTTCCATTACCATTTGTCCCCCCCATATCCCCTTCCACCTCCACCCGCCGGCCCTGCAATCACCACACTGTTGACTGTGTTCATGAGTTCTCTTTTTATTTCAATGGATGTAAAATATCTAAAGTATACAACGTGATGATTTGGCATATATATATGTTGTGAGAGGATTTTCCTCATTGAGTTACTTAGCACATCTATCATCCTTCTTTTTTGACTTTCTTTTTTGGTGTATGAGAACAGTTAAGTTCTACCCTCAACAAATTTCAATTATTTAATGCAATGTTATGAACTATATTTGAATTATGCAATAAAGTGCTACATAGTATATTACTATAGTTATGTAATGATCACCTACAGTCACCATGTTGCATATTAGTCCCTCAGAACTTGATCATCTTGTAACGGAAAGTTTGTAGACTTTTAACACCCTCTCCCTATTTCCCTGACTTCCCAGCCACTAACAACCACTTTCTCTCTTTCTATGAGTTTAACTTTTTTTTTTTTTTTTTTTTTAGATTCCACACATATGTGAAACCATGCAGTATTTCTCTTTATCTGTCTGGCTTATTTCACTTAGCAGAATGCCCTCCTGTTTCATCAATGTTGTTTCAAATGACCAGATTTCTTTCTTCTTTTTATAACAATGAATGACATTCCATTATATATATGTACACACACACACACACACACACATCCATACATATACACATGTACAGGGGTAGATACAGTTGTGAGTAGGCAAAACACAGAGTATATACTTGTATTATTATTCATTCTTATATACTTTTCCATGCAAATAACTTTAATCCTACCTTTGCCTACCCCGCAAATCTCATTTTCTTTATCCATTCATCTGTCAGCAGGCATTCAGGTTCTTTCCACACCTGGACTATGGTGGGTAACGCTGCAATGAACATTCGAGTGCAGAGATACTAGTTTTATTTCCTTGGGTGTACGTCTACAGGTGAGATTGCTGAATCAATGGTAGTTCTGGGTTTGTTGTTTTTTTTTTTGGAATTTTTTTTATTACTTTATTGTTGTTCAATTACAGTTATTTGCATCCTCTCCCCTCCCCTCCCCCTCCCCCCAGCCCCCACCTCCCCCCCCAGCCTCCCCCTTCCCCCTTAGTTCCTTCCATGTGTCCTCTACAGCGATGGTAGTTCTGTTTTTAATTGAGGAATTTCTATTGAAGTAAACTTCATAGTGTTTTCTGTAGTGGCTACATGAATTTATTTCCCAACAAGAGTACATAAGGATTCCCTTTTCTACACATCCTTGCCAGCATTTGTCATCTCTTATATATTTCGATTATAGATATCCTAACAGATGTAAGGTGATATTTCATTGTGGAGTTCATTTGTATTCTACTGATAATTCTTGGGTTAAAACACCTTTTTATGTACCTGTTGGCCATTTTTATATCTCCTTTGGAAAAGAAAGTCTATTCAACCTCTCTGCTCCATTTTTTAAGTGGGTTATTTGTGGTTTTATTTTCCTTTTGAGTTGTCTGAGTCCCTTATATATTTTGTATATTAATTGGATATGTGGTTTGGAAATATTTTCTCCCATTCCATAGATTGTCTTTTCACTTTTTTGGTGATTTCTTTTGCTGTGCAGAAGCTTTTTAGGTTTATGTAGTTTTGCTTGTTTATTTTTGATTTTGTTACCTTTGCTTTTAGCATCAAATCGAAACAACAACAATAAAAAAAACCCTTGCCAAGCAAGACCGATGTCAAGCCGCTTACATGCTATGTTTTCTTCTAAAAATGTTATGGTTTCAGCTCTTACGTTAAGCCTACAATCTATTTTGAGTTGTTTTTCTTGTGTGTGTATGGTATAAGATGGATGTCCAGTTTCATTTATTTTATTTTAATTCATGTTACTATTTAGTCTTCCCAACATCATTTTGAAGAGACCGTCCTTGCCCCATTGTATATTCTTGGTTCCTTTGCTGTAAATTAATTGACCATTTATACATAGGTTTATTTCTGGGCTCTTCTCTTTCATTGATCTACATGTCTGGTTTTATCTACTACTGTTTTGATTAATATAACTTTGTCATATAGTTTGAAATCAGGAAGTATGATACCCCCTACTTTGTTCTTCTCTCTACAACTAATTTTTGTTTAAGTTAATGTTTACTAAGTTAATGTTTACTTGCTTTCTCAAAGTTTATGCTCACCTTTTTCATCTTTTCATACTCTGGTTTCTCTTCATGTCATATAAATCTTGCCTTTTTCATCTTTCTTTTTTTCTATTTTCCTTTTCAATCTCCTCCCATATGTATTTCTTGCTTTAATTTCATTCTGTCTGAAGTAAAAAGTATAAAATTATTCTGTGATTTTTAAAATCATGGTTTGTTATTAATGGATTGTTCTTTATCTGAAAATGCTTTCACTTCACCTTCAATCTTAAATGACAGGTTAGCTGGTATAATGCTGTAGGTTGCTTGACACTTGAAATATAAAGAGACGTATTGAGATTTGAAGATATTTTATCACTCTTTGACCAAAAGTCTGCTGTACTTTGTTTATGTATATTTCTTATTTCAAATATATCTTTTGTTTTTGGTTTCCATTAAGCTTTATCTCCTTGTCCTTAGTCTTTTGTAGTTTCACTAAAACACAGAGTTTGTTTATTTTCTTTCTTTTTAAATTTCTTGGGCTTTATTTTGGTTTTTCAATTGAGGAATGCTTGTCTTCATTTTTTCCTTCCCTTCTGACATCTTTTCAGCCATTACTACTGCTAATATCACCTCTGCGTCATTCTTTTCATTTCCTCTTTCTTGAACTCCAATTAGACACAAGTTAGATTTCTTATTCCAATTTTTCTGTCTCTAAGTCTTGCATGTTTTTGTTTCTATAAATCTCTCTGTAGCATTTCCATCTTGTAGTTTCCTATTTTTATTTTCCTCTGTGTAACACCGATTTTTGTTTTGGGGTGTTTTTCTTTGGTTTATATTTAAATTGATTTGCCATTTTTCCTTAGTCCCTTATTTGTTTGTCATTACTTCTACTATTTTAATGTCTAAATACTTTTAAAAATTATTCTTACTTATACTATCCTTCTAGCTCCTCCACTACTTTTTATATTTATGGTATAAATTCTCCATTTGTTGCATAAGTTAAAATCTTCCTCAAGATTTTTTTATTCTTCATTTTAACACGTGTGCACATGTGCATGTGTGTGTATACATTTAAATTTTCACTGTGAGCTCTTCCTCACTTTTTTTTTAAAGATTTATTTTTATTTATTTTTAGAGAGAGGGGAAGGGAGGGAGAGAAACAGCAATGTATGGTTGTCTCTCACATGGCCCTCACTGGGGACCTGGCCCACAACCCAGGCATGTGCCCTGACTGGGAATCAAACCGAGATCGCTTGGTTCCCAGCCCGCGCTCAATCCACTGAGCTATACCAGCCAGGGCTCTTCCTCACTTTTGATTGTTGTACGTCTGAGCTTTGGCCTATGAAAGCATCTCTATGGTATTCAACATTGCTTTAGGGGGCACAGCAATTTGATGTTACAGACTCAGTTTTATATTATTTCTCATTTTTGGTTCTCTGAACCACATTTCCCCGTAGAACAAATTTGTCTTTTCATCTTCTCACAGAACACTCCCTTTTTTTCCCATCTATAGCACAGGGTGAACTTCCTTGCCACCCTTTTTGGCCATTGTTTGCTTTTCTAGTACCTTCTCATGGATGGGACATCATTTAGAGGATTATCATTTCCTTCCATAGAGTCAAGGCCACGTTTCTTGGCTCTCATGGCTCAACTAGATCATTAAAAATCCAGCTCCGGCTTTGTATTCCCTCCCTGTCCTGCTCGTTTCCTCTTAGCATCTAATGTTTCCTTCCCTTCCTTTGAAATAAGGTATAGATTAGGTTTCCAAAAGGTGCACTTACCCAGAATTCCACATACTCATAGTAGAAAAGGATTCTGTATCTGTATAATCTG
Source organism: Micronycteris hirsuta (assembly GCA_004026765.1). Classification (NCBI taxonomy): domain Eukaryota; kingdom Metazoa; phylum Chordata; class Mammalia; order Chiroptera; family Phyllostomidae; genus Micronycteris; species Micronycteris hirsuta. The sequence continues at coordinate 147,618 of PVJI01001832.1, forward strand.
TCATTCTACAGAAGCCCTGGCTCTTTGACAATGCATGCTATATTTTCTTTATGTGTATCATTTTATAATTTATTTTATATTATTTTTCTATCACTTTGGTTCGAACATATCTACAAATATAATGCGTGCTCAATGTGTGTGTGTAATCTGTTGATCCTGGAACTTCTCATCAGCTGTGCAATAATTAACTCTTAGTTTTATGCTTGCTATTTTACATAAAAGGAACCGGAACAATAATATACTTAACTTTACCTGGCATATTCTGAATCCAATATGTAATCTGACCAAACAGGATATTTTTTTTACATTGGAACAGTCTTTTTTACCATTAAAATTTTATTATTTAATCTTATTATTACTACTGTTTATAAGGATTCCACATAGAGCATCACTCAGAAGATTTGGCTTATCCTTTTTCTGTAAAAGTAGATGTTAATTATTACAGTGTGAAAATCAAGGCTCCTGTAATTTAGTATTATTCACAAGTTTATCCATTTGTGGCTACAGTTGAAAAGAAAGAAAAAGGAAAGGAAAGAAAAAGGAATCCTGTAAACTCATAGCCTTGGAGAAACTGTAGTTTTCTAACTCCCCTTTAAATTCCCCCACGAGAGCAGGCAACCCCTCCGTGGACTTGAACAGGGATGGGGTTTGATCACGAAGCCATGAATTCTCTTTCTGATTGCTATTTGGCCTGGAGGTTTACTGGAAGCACCACCATCCTACTTAGACTGTTTTCCAGCTTTTCAGTGTGCTAGAGTATGATTGTATTATGTGTTGACCCTGATTTATGTTGAAAACCCAGAAACATATTTTCCAGAAGAAGTGCTTTGTGTATGTGTGAGCCTTGGAGTCCTGGCCCCATCTGAGAGTTGACTGGCTCACCTCAGTGTACTGTTCATTTATTCAGATGGCTGGACTCGAAAGGAAGAATCTTTAAATATCCAGCAGTACTTCAGTGAAATAAATATTGAGAAGCAGATATGGGTTGTTTAAAATGTATCACTATGATGTAATATGTCAATGCTCAATTATACGTTTGCATGCACCTTAAAGAATTCTGTCTCCAGAGAAAAACTGATTGTCATAATACTGCATTTCAATTAAACCCACATCCTAGGCATTCTGAGTTCCAAATTCCTGAAACCCTCAAGTTAATGCGTTCCATGTTGCGGGGGTAATTTACATAACGTTCTGGAGCTCCTGCTTCCCTGTTTCGAATCTTGGTAGCTTTGATATTCTCCATAGTGCTATACTCAAATATTGTATTATAAACTAGTTTGCACAGAAACAAGCTGTGATTATCAGCAGGAATTCATTTTAAACAGTGATCTCTAACCATGTTGCACCAGAACATTACCCAGACCCTCTTATTTCTGAACTTCATTTTGCAGTCCCTATAAAACACATCTGTTCCACGGTGTGTGTTTTGAAAATTAAATGTTCTAATACCACTCTGACTGACCCGGCCACCAAACTCATGTGGGAAAAATCCGGTCCACAACCGAAGTTGTGCTAAGTCTTCAGGTCTTATGGGAGTTTGTAACTCACTACACCACAGCAAAGAAAAAAAGAAAAAGAAAGAAAAAATAACATTTCTGAATGTGTGCCTTATTCTGATAATAGCATAGAAAAATTCAGTTAATTATAATGCAATTTAGTCCATATTCACAGGGGATCATAAAACTAGGTGAAAAAAGATAGTATTCAAATTTATAATTAGTTTACTTATCACAGTAAATCTCGACACATCACATTTTCTGTAACTGAATTTACATTGGATTGGTTCATTTGAATGTTTGAGATAAAACTGTTGTCTGCGTGCCTTTGAGAGGATTATCACAAGGATGCAGTTAGAAATAGCAATGGACGCAAAAAGCTGAGGGCAGCTAAAACATCATTTTTTAAGCAAAATGTTTATATTAAAGAAGACAAACTAAATATTCTTTGGTATATTAAGATAAAGTGAAGCAGCATCATATGTGTATTTAAGCTAATCTCAGAATTCGGAATTTACTGGTAACTCCACGATGCATTCTACTATCTTGTGTGACCTTCACAAAAGCAAACACATGCAGTTAACAGGTGCTAGGGCAATAAAGGCTTAACATTGTAAACAAAAAGTAAACCCTAGATAAACGAACAATTTAGAGCTCGTCATCCATTCTTTTTTGTTTTCTTTTTCTAAATGTTACTACTTAACCTAAAGACAATATAGATTTTAATCATCCAACATCCAGACATCTATCTAGAGATTTTCCTTTGGTTGCTTTCTTCTGTCTAGCACAATCGTTTTCAAACTTGAAGGTTTAAAAGAATTGCCGTCAAGGCTTTGTATACGCAAAACCATGCGTACTATACTTTAGGGGTTATTTAAGGGATTTTTCTAAGGCAGTTTAATTCTGGACAACTTTTGTTGTAGTGCTAACTTCAGAAGCTAACCAAGGAGGTTCCAGTCACCCTTACTTACTATGAGAATTATTAACACATTTCTCCCAAATCCATAAAATATACCTTCTGACATAATTATAAACACATTTTCAGCTACAAGGACACTTTCAGAAAACTCATACTGCACGAAGGTATTATTTTCTCTCATTCAACATTGTATATTGGTTACAAGTTTCCCCCATTCTTTTTACAGTATAATAATTGTTTTAAAGGAGCCTAGTAATAATCTTCCTCTCTCACCCTCTTCTTTCTCTCTGATCAAACAGAGAAATATAAAAAATGAATATGGACTAGATAAAAAATGACTTTGAATTTTTTTTTTTATGTATCAACCTAGACAATCCATTAATGGCCACATTATATTTCTTTTCTTCCACCAGCTTTATTGGGCCAACATTGTATTTCTTGAACTATAAACACAAATAGTAAAAAACTATTTTTCCTCTGAAGTCCCTGTTGTCTTTAAATCTCATCATTATTTACCATTAACTGTCAAAATTGCCCATTACTTGTTTTGATGTCAGTATATGCCTCTGCAAAGTTTCGTAAGAGTCACTGCTGCTGTTACCTCTCTGTACCTTTTTGGTAGAGGCTGCTGAGTTACTGTTTCAGCAATAAACCTAGCATCTCTTAACTTTTTAAATTCCAGGCTGCAGAGTGCTAGGAGGCCAGCTTATGCCCAAAGAGAAGATTAGGGATCTTGGTGTCTACAGGTGGATAGCTGGGAAATCCCCCTCTTCCGTCCTTGGCCACTCTCTACATATCCCACACATGCTGAGCGTGCTTTCTAAGAGGGTTTTCCTGTCATTTCTCCTGTTCTTCCACTTACCTTATTGTACCAGTAATCAGGGCAAGACAAAGAAGGATTTCTGGTGTGTTCTTTTTATGACAAATTTAATTATTTCTGGGAGCTATCCTGGGATTTTCTACCATTGTAATACTGTCTTGGCCATTTTATTATTTTTCAGATAATAGAATTGAGAACTGATATTAGTGCCTTTCTATTTCTACTCTGTCATTGGGCAGAAAAAGAAACTGATGTCTTGAGAAAATAAAATGACTCAAGCATTTTGTGACAGAAAGGGTGAGAACCCAGGTTTCAGGGCCCTAATGAGCCACGTTTGCTCCAGAGCATCAAACGTTGGCATCTTGAAAGAACTAAATATTAGAATTTCAACCTATAGTTGTTTTGTCCTGTCTTTCTTTTAAAATATGTTTTTATATATGTCTTTACAAATAGTAATTGAAAAAATTAAAGTTACATATAATGGGGAGAGGGAAGAACTGCTGTGCATTTTCAACACAAAGTTTGGAAAACACTGCTATAGAGTGTAGAAGCTGATCTAGTACTGATACCGACAATAATTACCAAATAGCATAAACTAAAACTACTGACATTTATTGTTTGCATAATGAAGCCCTGTAATAAGGGTTTATGAAAATTATCTCAAATAATTATTCCAACAATCTTGTAAGATGCATGTTTTTCAGATGAATAAACTGAGGCATAACAGTAAATAACTTGCTCAAAATGGAAGTATGATTCTGACCTATCTCTTTTGTATTCAGAAATCACCACTCACAACACCAAGTTATGGATACTTTAGGAAAAACACTCAATTTGCTGAATGAAGATGATTCATCCCTTAATCATCTAAGAATCCTATAAGGTGGCATAGGATTCATTTCACAAATAAGCTCAGTCAGTAGAAAATTTAACATAATTCTGTAATTCTTCTCATTTTAGTAAGACATTTTTTCTTTTCTGCTTAACCACGACATTGTGAAGATATTTCTGCCTGAAGATTTAGAAGTAAAATTATACAAAAATACCAGCCTTTAATAGACATGTTCATGAAAACTGATAGATGCACATTCTGTGAATTAAAGGACAGTACTGCTCACTGGTGAGTTCTGTCACAGAGAAAAGCCTGACATAAAACAAGAGCATGATAAATATTTGTATAATGAATACAACCTAATAAGGACAAATTCCATGTAATTTTGTGTGTGCACAATCCCCTTTAAATTCAGTACCTTGATGTTTTTTTCTTATGGACTCCACACCTAACACTAAACAAGTAGTGTGTACTTAGAATAATATGCAAGTTGTTTAACATTTGTGATTTTATCAGTTGTGACTTTAATATACTAGGTTTTCCCACAGTGGATCTATACGAACAATTTTAATTGTTTTTCAAGAGAGTTGACTGTCAGGGTACTGCTTACACGAAAACAAAGGCATAGAATAATAATTTCTTGTTGGCATTTTCTTCTTTTTCTGTTTCAATTACAGTTTATATTTAATATTATTTTGTATTCGTTTCAGGTGTGCATCATAGTGGTTAGACAATTATATATGTTACAAAGGATTTCCCCCAGTATTTCCAATATCCGTCCGACACCATGTGTCGTTATTACAACGTTACTGGCTGTGCTCCCTGTGCTGTTGCTGACATCTCTGCGACTGTTCTATAACTGCTGACTTGTACATAATCCCTTCACCTTTTCCAGCCAGCCCCCCAACTCCTCTACTCTCTGGCAACCATCGGTCTGTATTCTCTATCTGTGTTTGTTCCTATTTTGTTTGTTTATTTTGTGCTTCAGATTCCACATATAAGTAGAAATCTTATGGTATTTGTTGTTTTCTCACTGGCTTATTTCACTTAGAATAATAACCACTAGGTCCACCCATACTGTCAAAAAAGGTGAGATTTCATTTTTTTTATGGCTGAGTAATATTCTATTGTATATATGCACCACTCCTTTTTAATCCATTCACCTATTGATAAGGCATTTGTGTTGCTTCCATATTTTTTTAAAGGATTCTTTTTTTTTAAATTTTTTATTTATTTTGAGAGAAAGGAGAAGGGAGGGAGAAACGGCAATGTATGGTTGCCTCTCACATGGCCCTCACTGGGGACCTGGCCCGCAACCCAGGCATGTGCCCCGACTGGGAATCGAACCGGGACCCTCTGGTTCCCAGCCCGCGCTCAATCCACTGAGCTACACCAGCCGGGCTGCTTCCATATCTTGGCTATTGTAAATAATGCTGCAAAAATCTTACCATCCTTTCTAATATAATTATACATTCCCATTGATAATTATATATCCACAGCTTTAAGGGCATCATTTTAACTTGTGTCCATCAATGAGAAATAACTTGTCATTGCTTAAATCTCTCAGGTTTCAAATTTTACTTATAATTTATGAATTCTTATCTGTCGCTCTCTGCTTTCACTTTTTGGTTATTGAATCCTTTTAGCAAGAAAAATATCAAACTTTAATAGTACATCTTATATTTTTATAATACTTTACAATTTTAAAATTGAATAGTTACCATAATCTTGTAAAAATAGGAAAACTATTATTCCCATTTTATAGAAGCAGAAACTATAATTCTGTGTAACCTCCTGAGGCAAAGTAACTTTTGTTAGGTTGGGATAGCCTAATCTTATTCTTTCCCAAAGTTCTTCTGGTTTGACTAGGTCAACTTATGTCCCAAATTAATTCAATATATATGTGGTTCATCATTCTTAATCTATTCACTAATTTACCAATGATACTTAGATTTCCCATCAGTAGCTTTCTTTTTGATTATTAGTTAATGACATCACCAAAATAATTTTTCTAGAACAACTTGAAAAATATTCATGCTGCTGCTCTTATTCAGTGTCATTTTTTCTTCGAAAGAGTTCAGTTTAGGACCCGTATCAAACAACGTAGACCACTGTCAAACAGGAAAGAAAATTATGGCAAAAAGAACAAATCTATTAAAGAGAATTGGTATAAACAAAGATCATTTTTGTGAGTCATTGAGGTAAAAATAAATGAAAATCTTAAGGTAAAAAAATTAAAGACAATTCTGTTGTTATGACAGGAACTCACTTTGCTATATGGGAAATTAAATAAGCACCTAGAAACAGATTACTGAAGCTCCAGTTCAGTTGTTACAATATTTATATAGATTCTTGATTGCATATATCAAATATAGGAAACACTTAAAAATATATACCTGCATTTGTGACCCATTATCATAAGAGAGTTATTTAAATCTTTCAGTTCTCAAATATCAGATCTGAAATATGGAGATATCTATATTTATATCTACATCTATCTGTATATACATGCATATATGTATATACATACACACATATCTTTTTTTAAGCAGGGAAATTTAATCTTAATTAGAATGTAAATCAACATCTTCTCTGTTTCTGAACTTGATATTAACATAAAAAGGAAACATTGTGCACTATTTCATTAATACACTTTCTTGAATATTTCACCTATATTGACTTTATTAACCAATATCACCCCAATCAATTCAATACAAGAGTTTGAAATAGTATTTTCAAATAAATATGAATGAAAAGAAAATTTTGTTGCCTGGGTTGTAAGAAAAGTAAGACATGAAGTAAATTAAGTGTACATTTTCTTCTAACTTCATAAAGAAAATAATATATTCTTGCTTCTGAAATATGGAAATTTCCTATCTTTCTAATTCTATATAATTTGAGCTCTTCCCCGGAAGTGCATTATATCATGTTTCCTTTAATAATCTTTGCATTCACATTAAACCACTATTAGTAGTTATTGTCATTGCCATCATCATCATCATGGTCTTTGCCATTATTATTATTTGGAGTAGAGGATACAGAGGGTGTTGGTACAAGATCAGACTTTTTTTATAGCTTAAAAGCTAGGAAATATGCTCTTTGAGTGTTTGTAGTGTTTACATAATCAGTCTCTACATTGCCAAGGCTCATTGCAAACAGCTGGGTGCCCGATGTCTGCCTCCCCCTTTGCTGGAACTTTTGCCAGAACAGGTAGTCAGAAATGGAAAGTAAGGGAAAATTCAGGCATCTAGGGTGTCTCTCAGGAAGGCAGCTGTGGCTTTCTTAGGAAACAGTCATTGTTTCCCATCAGTGAGGACTCTGTCTACCCTTGGGTCCTGTTCTGGCATGGCTGGCCTAGAAGGAGGAGTTTTATGACTCAGGACTTATGTGAGAAGCCATTTGGTTCGTCCCAGCATTTGGTCCGGCAGAGCAGTGAGAGGGAGCCCTCAAGCTGCAAGCCCTACATGGCTGCTGGCCTTCTCTTTAGCCTACGCTGGGAGGTTCCCACTCACTGGGGCTGTAACCATCCCTTTGACACAAGCAACAACAATACAAGGGGACCTTTTCAAAACATATCTTGCCAAGATGTACTGTCCTGTTTTTAAAACCAGATATCACTGTTATTTCTGTAAACGTAGCATTTTTTCCCCTAAAAATGAACTCATTTTTTAAGAGACTTGTGTTGTTTCCTGGATAGTAGGCAAGTACTAAGAATTTTTTTTACAGTGCACTAAAAGACCTGGATTAGCAGTAATGAATGATATTCTCAATTTGTAAACATGTGCTTTTCCAGATACACATTTTTGTATATCAAGTGTTACAAATTATTATCCTTGAGAAACGACCTAGGCTCTTGAAGCAGGTCATTGAGGTGCCAGGACGCTGCTGTTGCTGCCTGGATACACTGAAACTCAGCATGCTCTCTCGATGGGTTATTTGTCGGGGACTGCCACTCGTTTACCGAAAAATGGCATTTTGGTAGCTTAGGACTGAATGGTCTTCTTGATAATTCTTGATGAAACAAAGCACACATTTTGTAATGTAAATGCTTCAAATTCTAGTAATCAAAGATAAAAGGGTATTAGAATGGTATAGTACTTTTAATTTTAGGTTATATCATCTTTTTCAGCATTACAAAGGGTTCTGCTAGGACACTTAAGGACCATAATTAATCCAGCAACATTTTATTCAAAAATATTTCATTTCAAAACATACTAAATATGACGCAAACAATTTTGTGGTCAAGTTAGGCATACAGAGGTAAATTAAGTAAATTTTTTTTTCTAGTGGTAGCTAGGCTTATTTGCATTAATATCAAAGTTTAGAAAAGAAATGTAATGAATTTTAAAATTTACTGAAATCTCTCATACTTCAAAAAAAGTTCAGTCTTAGTTTGTAGGGAAAGTGATCAAGTTATTTTTAATTTTTAGCCCATCACTGATTTTAATGTATAAACAAGTCTCAGCACAGAGTAAAACTAGGTAATGTTCATTAAATGCCTTCTTATTTTTTTACTCTGTTTTATTCTCAACTTTTTAAAAACTAAAACAAGCTTTCCTTAAAATTTTTTGTTGCCTTGATTTTTATCTTCTCATATTCATAAAAAGTAAAGAATGTAATAGTCATTAAGTACAAAAGGAAGATTATGAGTATAAAAATATCCTTTCCATAAAATATGCCCTTCTTAAATTTTTTTTCACAACAGAATGGTCAACAGGCACCAGTAACATGCATTCTGACAGGTGACATTTGGTCCTTTATTAATTTGACCTTATTGCAAATTTCTGTCTATGTTGCCATATCGTTTTCTCTCCTGTAATTCAAGAAATTCTTACCCTTCTATGGCATTAAGAACTTGGAAGATTAGGAAAATATAAAGTCAACTTTTAGTTTTGAAAAGACACATATTTTGATCATCTGATGGATATAAATCATGTCTAAATAAATTTTGATTATATCTAAGTTTTCTCTGTTAGTTGCGGTCAGATGGGCTTTCTTCGTACTTGTCCTTTTGATAAACTTCTAACTAAAATAATAATACTAATAATAATAATCTGGAAAAAAAAACAAGAAAAAAGAAAGTCTGCACTGACCAGTGTGGGTCAGTGTGTTGGGCGTCATCCCACAAACCAAAAGGTTGCCATTTGGATCCCTGGTCAGCATACATGCTTGGGGTGTGGGCCGTCTCCCTGGTTGGGGGTGTACAGAGGAAACCGATCCATGATTCTCTAACATGTTGATGTTTCTCTCCCTCCTTTCACTTTTCTCTAAAAATAATTATACACAATCTTTTTTTTTAAAGGAAAAAGAAAGAAGAAGCCTGGATATTGAAAGCATGTGATTAAAATATTTAGAAATTTCCCAGGAAATCTATATAAATCTACGATGTGTCATTGTAATGTCATATCTATAAAGACACATTATTCATAACTTTGAATTCAAAGATGAAAATTCCACAGATGTTTTTGAGAAATGTAGCATCTATTTTCACTTTATGCTAATTTTGGTTTATACAATTTCCACCAGATGGGTTTGCATGCACGGTAGCTAATTCATGCCAACTGTCTTCAAGTACATTCTCTAAAATGTAGGTGGGTTTCAGAGACCTCTGAGTGAGTTTGAATCTTCTTACTAATATTTATTCTTTTCAAATATAACTGTGATAGTGCAAATGTGGTCTGGATGAACAACAGGATATTCTATAGGAGTATTATTGAAAAGGGTACACACTTTCTTGAGTAGTTTAGACTTTCAGAAGTGAATAAATTATTGTTCATAATAAGAGCTATTCACTTCCAGAGAACTGTAAAAATAGTTGCAATGAAGTTTCTGCATTTGTTGTCTAAAGTAACAGTACATTTTTGTCATTAAAATTGTAAGTGTCCTTTGCCACCACTGAGTAAATAGTAAAAGTCTCATTTTTCAAGTTTCAGAGTTCAGCTAAATTACTTAAAAAACTTTTTTGTAAATGTACTTTGTGCTTATTTTCTTAAAGAACATGACTGTGGTATGTTTAGTATATTTTCTTGTTTAATAATTAATATTAAATGATACTTAACAATTAAGGAAATACACATTTTTTAAAATAAGGCAATGTTAACACATAAGTAGACATAAACTTTCTTTTTAGGTTGCATTTCTTTATTGAAGAACTTTTACATATATTTTAAAACTAATATATAATAATGTTTGACTGAAAATCTAAATAGTAATAAATCTTTATAGGAACATATATTAAACATAGTTGTGATTGTATCTGCTCTTGAATAGAGTATAGAAATAAACAGAGAGAGAACACAGAACTTCCCAGTAATCGGTGCAGTGTCTGCAAGTCTTTCTCTTAAGCCTTTTGTTAGTCTGTCTGCATGTGCAGCTTAGCATTTTAGTCATATGTAGGATAACTGGAAGAATAATTCCCAATTTTTTTAGAGTTGACATTTGTCAAATTGTGTTCATTGTAGGGGGAAAAATTCTGTCATCACTTAATATCTTCCTAATATTTTCATCTCAAAATCATCTTCAGTACCTGTGAGTCCAGTTTCTGCTCTAGTTCTGTTTATTTGTTCTCTAGCATAAATAGGAAAGAGAGATATTTTCTAGTAATCCAGGTGTGATATCTGTTTAAGCTGTTATCTTCACAATAAATAGCCATCTCTAAAAAACCAACATGGTATGTTAAAAAATATGTTTAACAAAGAATTGCTTTTATTTTTCTCCAAAGAATTTTATCAAAACTTCTGTACGTTTAATGTATTTCCATTAAAACAAAGAGTTGCTGGTATGGCTGTTGTAGTTGTGTTAAATAGACAGTTAACTGGTATTTTATGAACCTCGTCAATGCCAGAGAAATATACTCTTCTATGTATAGACTGGTTATTATTTGCTAGGGATACAAAAAGGGACATTCATTTCAGGCAAATTTACACAGTCTAGTTAATGGTAATATATTTTTTAAATTATTTGAAAATTATTAAGACAAATGTTCACAGAAATGCTATTTTATATTTAAAATATTTCAAGTTTCTTCCCTGGCAAGGTAAAATTTAGCAAGATGTTTACCCGTCATTTACAAAACAACTTAGCTTTTCTAACATGTTCATTCAGCATTTTTAGTGATTCAAAATGTTGAATAAACAAGTTAGTTATAATTACATTACTACTATAAATAGGCACAAAATTACACGAGATATTATATCTCAGTGAGTGTTTTCTTATGTCAATGTTTATAACAATAAATACATATTTGGGAATCAAAAATAAATTTTTACTGTATCAGAAATTTTATTTCTCTTTTGGGTATGTTAAAACTTTCATTTTATTCTCAGGTTTATCTGATGGTTAAATGATTTGAAGTGTGAGATATTGCTAGTTAGTTGTAATGAAAACTGTCCACTTCTCAAGGTAATATTTAATTTTCTTTGTTCATCAGGTCATTTATTAATATGTACAGTAGGTGGATTTAAACCAAGAGAAACAGATATGTACATTGCTGTAAGAATAATCCTCTAGCTTTGTAATTTAAGGGGGTGGCAGTTTGAGGAGAAGCCACATGCACATAAACACCTCTTCTTATACTTTCTCTTTCCTTTAAGATTGGATACCTGATTTGCTCTTAAGTATGGCCATTTTTAATAAAGCCTCTTAAAACAGACATGATGGGGAGGACCAGCAGAATAATAACACGTCAGTTCCCCCTGGTTTTTCAGTATGGATCAGTGGCTCAGATTAGCCCTCTGCCAATTGATGAACTTTTGGAAAGGGGTGGAGGAAATGTGGAGAGCATCTGTACAGGCCAAAGTTCAGGCATCAGAGTCGAGGGCCCTGGGAAGTCAAGGAAATAGCCTGAAGACGAGGGCCATTAATGATGTGTTAGTGCAAGGAGGGCCTGACACCGAGAGTGAACTTCCTCTGTTTCATATTTTGGATCCAGGTGTTAAAATCATGGGGCTTGCCCAGACTTAGGCTAAAATAAGTGTTTGTTGAGTTTATACATATCCAGAAACATCATATCTGTAGATTAGAGAAGAATATTGCAAAAAACCCATTATAGTTACCATATATTCTTTTTTAGCTTTTTTAAAAAAAATTATTTATTTATTTTAGACAGAAGGGAAGGTAGGGAGAAAGAGAGGGAGACAAACACCAATGTGTGGTCGCCTCTTGTGTGCCCCTTACTGGGGACCTGGCCCACAACCAAGGCATGTGACCTGACTAGGAATCAAACTGGTGACCCTTTGGTTTGCCATATATTCTTTTACTAGCCTAAGTAGTAATCTGCTATCTTCATTTAACAAATAGTTGGTTGAAACATGTGCTAATGAATGAATCTCAAGTGATACATTTAATCATCAACTATGGGGAACTAAAATAACAGCTTAATATGAAAATCAAGAGAGAAATTGAATAAGGGAAATTTAAAAATGGAATCACTTTGATAATTAGGTGGCTATATTGAGTCCTCATTAAGTAATTTATAGTGTAAATTATGTATGAAATGTATATTTAGATCATACACACATATATGCAGACATATATTCAAAAATATAAAAGCAAATCTGTATTTTTCTATTTATATTCTAATGGAACAGGGTTAATATTTCAGGGTTATACATATATTGAGAAGCACATATTCACTGTATGTAATTTCTATGCTCCTGTGCCAATCTGGATTTCATTATACATAAAAACTCCATTTATGCTTAAAATATTGATTTTGAAGTGGTCTCAGAAACCTAGCATTTTTTGACTCAAAAATCACCAGGCAAGTGCAGGTGATGACTAAAAAAGAGGAAATGAATTCACTATTGATGTTCATACTCATTGAACTGACTTCCAAGGATGTGCAGTCGGATTATCTGGGGGACATTAAATAAATGAAAAACATCATCCCAGCTCTGATATTTTGTACTTTGTGATTTCTTGGTAAACCACATAAATTCTGAGCTCCCATTGCCTCATCAGCAAACTGGATACCAATTCCTCATGGTTTCTCATGAGAATGAAACATCATAATCCTGTAAACATACCTGTGAAAATACCTAGCCCAAGCAAGGGTCTCGCTGTGCATTAACTTGAATCTGAATTTGACCCCTGTGCTCCATCAGCTTCGCCCCACTCCATCTATCTGGAGGGATAAAATGTGGGGACCTAGAAAAACAGAGAAACAAAATGAAACTGTAGTGTGCAACATTGCATTTTTTTGGAAAGAAGCTGAAAGCATTTTAGAAAATTGGAAAAGACGTGATCTTTGTGTTTTAGTGAGGAATGTGTCCTAAAGGAAATAAGACATGGTTATATTTTCAAAAGGGAAAATATTTGGTTGTGAAGTGGTAGATAACGACAAAGGCATGAACTAGAATTGTAATATTTTTCACTCTCTTGCTAGATCAGAAGTTCTTAATATTTCTGGAAATCACAGGTGAAAATATGGATCACCTAAGGTGTGGGAAGTGGGAAAAAGAAATATGACATACTCACAAAATTTTACATATAGTTTTAGAGGTTTCACTGAAATCATTCTCCCTAACCTTCACTCATGGAAATAATCCTTATGACCCTAGACACTAGATTCAAAACCAATATAAACTTCCATTGCCAAAAATCTATCAGAATCCCAGGTCTTGCACAATACAAGGTACCTTTTAGCTGCTCAATGAATATCATGGATCCAAATTAAACTATTTATCCTGATGATTTAGATTGGTAATTCCTGTCTCACTTGAAAGTTGTTTTCTCAGCTATCCCTCTGTCAACATTAACCCATCATGGTGGACAAATGCAACTCATTGCACAACCTGAGGCCTTCCACAAATACTCCCGAATCCTGGTATTATTTTACCTGGCACCATCATGAGAAATCCCATGAGGTCATTTCTCTTGAATTACAGTCAAAAGAAACAAAATCAAAACCAGACTTTAAATATATTGTATTTGATTTCTGAGGTAACTCCAAAATGTTAATATTATTCTTGACTTCTGCTTCAATATAATTGTTGATTTCATTTTGGGTATTTTTTCATACTGTAGATATTATAGGCTGAAAGGAATGCATGGATTTGAAGAAAACTCTCCTATTTGAGAATGTAAAGAATAATGGTTCTCTCGAAAGAACTAGAATCTTCATCTGAAACTGAACAACCTACCATAAAATCTAAATATCAGTGTTTATGGGGGTTATGTTGTTGTTAATGTTGTTTTCCATGCTCTGTCTTTAATAGACAAACTGCCATGTTTCAGGGTATTTCCTGGGAATCGGTGGCTGGCCTCAGTTATTGCCTTGGCTGCACTTCAGTCCCACACTTTAGGATGTTTCCCATGACTCCCTCTTATTAGTAAATGTGCTCCTTCGTATATTCTTGTGGATCTTTCAGAAATCGTGATCTTCTTCCTGGAAAATATGACCAGCAACTGGTCATATTTTAAGTTTGGAGAGGAAGTTTTCACAATTAAAAAATAGAGAGAAGCCTTTGTACAGCTGTCCTATTAATCTCATTATTTGGGCATCATTCTTTTCCATTATCACACTAATAACACCTGATATAGTGATCATATAAGCAATCTTACAGCTTAATTTTAGTACAGAGGTAATAGTAAGATGAGTAAGCTTAGAAAGATGTAACAGTGTAAAGAATATGACTAGTGCTGGATTTTACCTAAAGAGAAGTAGAAATTATGTATTGTGGCATTTTGATTATGCATAGTGAAAAATTCTCCAACCACGAATTCTTACTAAGGATGACTGTATAGTCATTTTCATAAGGATCATTAGAAATCAAGAGTTTTATTTGGCTAATTTTTGGTGATTTATTGGGAATAGGTGGTATTACTTGAAAGTGAAAAGTAAACTTAATAAACTCATGGCTGCTTATGATGATTTAGTTATATCTTTAATTTTAAGGAGAATTTTGCAGTTACATTTTTTATATCTGATAAGATCAAAAGATTGAGAAGGTGAATCAGTAGTAATGTTTAGAATTTACTTCATGTAGGGTGAAGTTCATAATATGCTAGATTATATTGCCTCAGAGAGAAATTAGTTTTTAATAATGTTTTTATTTCTCCTTTTCCAAAAGTTTTTTAAACTATATAAACAATGAGATCATTTAATACAATACATACAATATGCAATATGTCCAAGTGCCAGAAGAAAGTCTGTTTCATTCAATATCTATTTTACATAGCCCCATCCCTATCAAGGACTCAGATTTGTGAGTATTAAAAAAGAAAAGAGGCCTGGCTGGTGTAGCTAAGTGGATTGAGCATGGGCTGTGAACCAATGGGTTGCCAGTTCGATTCCCAGTCAGGGCACATGCCTGGGTTGCGGACCAGGTCCCCAGTGAGGGCCATGTGAGAGGCAACCACACATTGATGCTTCTCTACCTCTCTTTCTCCTTCTCTTCCCCTCTCTTTGAAAATAAATAAATAAAACATTTTTTAAAAATAGTGTTTAAAAAAAAAGAAAAAAGAAAAAGCCACAGAGACAAAACTTTATATTCCCTTTCCTGTCTTCACATAACACCCTCTTAGCTGGGTTGGCTAAACTCCATCAGTGAGCAACTGCTACATTCAGTTTGAATTACTTAACTCTCCAAAATATTATGTTTATCTTGCCCATATTTTTAACTCAGTAGAATGAATGTATTGATTCTATTTTAATTGTTTGTCCTTTTTGTGTTTTATTTCTTCAGATTTTTTTTTCCATCTGCATTGCTTTCTGGGGAGTAAGAAGCATGAAAGAATTTGCCTCTGCCCTTTGGAAATAATTTAAGTTTGTACACAATTCTCTTGTTTTAATCAGTTGTCTACCACCGTAATATATAACTATTGGCTATAAAAATAAGTATTTTATATAATAATTATATGAACTATTTACTTACTGAAAGAAAACATACTTATTTACTGTTGCTTGCTCTCTACATTTATTGTTTTCTCTTAAAATTAAAGTCAGTTGCAGTTACTTTGTTGATAGGGTTGAAAACAAATGATTTCAAATATAATGATGTTATATCCACTGGTAGTATCTAAGCCAATGAGAATAAGAAAAGGAAGGGAGAAAACAAAAATAGTGGGAAGAATGAATATGTCATTTGCATTGATTTGACAGCTTTTCCTTTGCTGTTTGCTGAAATTGTTTGTGTTACATGCTGTTGAGTGGGCTCCACCTCCTGGTGACCATGTGAATGAGTGATGTCCTGTCCTCCATAGTCCTCAGCTCCTGTAGGGTCAGCCCTGTGGCTTCTTTTAAACACATTGTATGCGGGGAACGTATTTATATGTTTTACATTGACTGATAGTAGAGTGCGGGGCACGTATAAATAGGTTTTTTATAGACTAGCGGTAGAATGCGGTAATGGATAAATACATTTATTTTTATGCTTTTTTTTATTGCTCTAAAGAGATGCTAAACATGCAGATATACGAATTCCAAAGGACAAAATTTGGGTCTCTAAGACATACAATGGTGAATTATGTATGTATGTTTTAACGATTATCACACAAAAAAACACTACTAAAACTTCATTCTTCTTTTTTTACAATGAAGTGTAAGAAAGAAAACTTCATTCTTTCTTTTTTTACACATTTTACGTACTTTTTTCAAAATATTTTCAATAAATCAGAATTTTTACATATTTTATTACTTTTATTTCAATTTCCAGTGAGTTTTCCAGTATTTGTCTGTTTAAAATTTAAGAAAAATAATTCAGTATACATTTTATAGTAAATCACAAAAAGTTTCATTGAAAAAATATGTAAAACTAAAGTTAT